>OX103979.1:25745337-26002648 GCA_944470395.2 Schistosoma turkestanicum | reverse complement strand
TGTGTTCTGATATATAGGAGATATGGGAATAGTATTGGGTCGTATTTGAATAGCTACGTAGCAGCATTACAACAATAACCTGTACTTCATGTCACATTTTTATTAGCTGGATAATAATTCATCTAGTGTTGCAAGGACGATAGGAATAACTGAAATATTTTTCCAAGATAATTCACTGATATTGAAACAGGCTAAACATTAGTCACACAGTCTGATCCTTAGAAATAAATATGTATATTAAATCAGCACCTGCACTCAATAAAAAGGAACAGAAAAGATCGTTACAAAAATTTTATTCAGATTCATCATTTTATCGTGTTCTTTATACAACCATAATTAAGTGATGGTGAGCAAACTTCTGCTATATTGTATTTACGATATTTGAAGAAATTTTCCAACAAGCTAATACAGGTTACCTTACATAGTACAGTTATTGAAATGACGACTGAAGGAGATGAGTTACATATGTTCCAAGATGAATCAACCGATTTAATTGCTCCAATTGTACGGTGTATAGCATCATCACGGGAAATAGCCTTGAAACCACGAGATTTGAACATAATCATAAACGTCTTTGGTCCTTTCAACGTAGATTCACAAGCGGTTTGTGTCGGAACATGTAAAATGGAGGACTCATCATTATTACTTTCATTCTTTTCAGCACTAGGTTGGTCTGGGGGTACTTCAATTTCACAAGATGGTAGTTTCAGGAAGTTAGACCATGCTTGCTGCACACAGTTTTGAAGTGATTGCAAATCTGACCGACATGTCTTTACAACAGGCATCAAACGAAGAACATAACGAGACTCAGCATTAGAATTTGACAATAGTCTTTCGAACACACGATTACAAAGTTCAGCCGCACTAAGTAAATTGGTCTGATGAAGAATAAAAGAACAGTTACTGATATGCGTTTTTAGAGAATAAAAACTGAATTTCCCCTTTGAATTGGAGGGATCATTGGAGCAATTTTCACGAACCAACTGTGAGTATAAGTCATCAGCATCTTCATTCTTTTCATTAGTAACCGTATCGGAAGGTTTAGAACCAAATAAGATATTTGCATTTACATGACTGTCGTTTTTACACGCTTCACTTTCATGCCTTTCAACCAAAACTTCATCCAAAGTATGATTTAACAAACGATAAGTTTCAATGTGTGCCAACCGTTCCTGTTGATTGTAGGTTAATATATACCCAGTCATCCCGGGTTGTAAATTTTTTGGAACGGATGACAAACTATTGTTTGGATCATCTGAACGTGACTTTTTTGAACCATGAGCACATTTTCGGTAGTAGGCTTTGCGTTTTTTCTTGGACTTTTGACTGTCCATAAACTATTAGGCTATTTTGTTCATAAATAAGTAGATAAGAATAAAATATAACCGAAGGCATATTTTAGTGAATATGAAGTATGGAAAAAAACAAAAAGGTTCTAATAAGTATTCAATCGAAAGAATTGAAATTACTTCTAAAAGCAGAAAATATTTGTAAAATATACGACAAATTCAATGGTCGATAGAGAAAGTAGCTAATAATAATGGTCGCAACCAATAGGAATGGAAAGTATGGAACATACTGATCACTAATACGTCTGCTGAAATCTCAAACACGCATACAGAAGGCTCGACTGGCTTCTGCCAGTCTGGATGCGAAGTCTGACCGGTAAGAGTTAGAAATATTCGTAGTTTATTAGTATTCGATTATGTCTTCAAGGCATTGCTCGTGTATCCTGGGATAACCGTATAAGCAATGCTGCCATCAGGAAATGAGTACTAGGTAAAGATGACAGACCAATAGATGAAGTAGTGAAATTTCATCTGTTGAAATGGTTGGGACATGTGTTACGAATACCCAACCACCGACTGCCTCATCGAGCTACGTTTTGTGATGTAGGAGTAGGTTGGAAGAAAGCTAGGGGAGGCCAAAGCAAAATATGGCACAAATCCATGAAGTCACTGTTAAGTGGACTGAGTCATGTTGGTAGATGTAAACTACCTGGTTAGGGTCCGCGAAACGTAAGTCGCCAATGTTTAGAGACCTTGAACGACATAACTCAAAGTCGTTTGCAAAGGCGCAAGTGCATCCACTTGTTGTGTTTTCTCAAACTGTAATCTTCTGAATTACTCGTCACCATTCTTCTATTTATTTCACTGAATTATACTTCGTGAATAATTTCTTCGAACCCTAATCCTCTCCATTACCGCTAATATTTATACTATCTCTACTACTATGGGATTTGAACTGACAGATGCGTCTCTGTGCTTATGTGATATGGCAACCTGAACTTCTGTACATGCATACGAAGTTCTACGGTCTAACTGACTGACTGTATATATAAGTGGTTAAAGACAGTCGAAGAGAAATCGTATATGACCTAAGTTTCGTCTATGTGCCACTTATCAGCATTGCATAACTAGAGAGTTTTGGCGGCTGAAGTACCCTGCAGAACTCCAGCTCACAACCCAGCTCTACAGTCTAAGATGTTATTATTAATATTTATGCAACATATATATGGCTGAATGAGTAATACTCGAATCCGTCACTAGTTATTAGAATATTACCATACTGATTTTCTATGCAACATCTGCACAACTTCATACAGATTGTCTATTAATCTACGTCAGTCAGTCAGTTACAACGTAGAAATTCGTACGCGTGTACATATGTTCAACTTGCCAAAGCACATTAGCACAGAGACGCAATTGTCTATTCAAATCCAATGGTAGTAGTAGTAGTAGTATTAGGGTTCAAAGATATGTACGAACAGTATAATTCAGTGAGGCTTTCGGAAATGATGAGACTCCCGAGATAAGTGAAGCGGTCGACACGTTCAACTGCTTCACTCCGTATCATTAGTTCAGGTACGGAGGCAGGCAAATTAGGAAGCAATATTTAGCATTTCGAGGGGGAAAACCGCATCGCGAACATACCTGCATTTTTTCTTAAGGTAGTCAGAAGACTGCATTCTGTCAGCGTCTTCGCCAAGTATTGTATCGAAATACGCATTATAACTAGGAAGTGTAATTATCACAGCCAAGTGCGAAGTTTACACTTCAGTAATTTGTGGGACTACATAAACCTATAGTGATGACCATAACATTACGAAATTGGAGGTCGACAATATTAGATTACATAATGATTAAGAATCAGATATATGATATTTTACTAAATCATAGATGAACCAAACCAAAATAGTTCATTTGTAAATGTAATAGACCAGAGGTCGTTAAACGTTTTTTGGCTGCTTGTACGAGAATACAGAAGCAACCCGTCACGATTTAGACAGTAATGAGTAAGATAGTTAAAATTTACAGGCTACAATATTCATTTTTTTTACCACGTTTTTGTGGTGTTTTACAGTAGACCTAAATGCTAGTACTAACGATGAGATTGAAAGCCTTTTTATGTTACTATGAATTGAATTAATCCAATCAGTCAATCATAAACAGTATAAAACTTAGCAGAAATATTTGGTGGTCTAAGATGGCATACCATAATAGTGATAGATGAAATTAAAATATTGAATAGTAAGGTGTTCGAAATAGCGTTGCAGTAATAATGATGACGACTAAATATTAGGAATATGATAGAAGAGAAAATGAAAAGGCAGGTTTAAAAGAATGAAACTTGAATGAAAAGACGACCACTGTAATCAATTTTGAGCCATGTCATCCAACATCAGCCACTGACCGTGGTTATCGTGTGGACCACAACCAGGTAGTCTGTATTTGCAAACATGGCCCTAAACAACAATTAGCGGTTATAGGGACTGATGTCACATCTTAATTTGATCACGCACAGCCTGCTCTGGTGAAGAAATTAGTGTTCTTATTCATAGACACTTTCTTATAAATGGACTGGCCGACGTGGTGGTCGAGCTTGACTATCGTGATGACCCAACAGAGCTATACTGGCTGGAACATATGTTCCTGAAGGTTCTACCATGCCAGGCAGGTCGATTGGAGAACAATGAGACTAAAAGCAGCTACCCAAGGTCTGAGGGCGAAGTCGTACTGTGGTACGCGCTACTTATAAGTAGTATATGACGCAAGTAAAAACGTAATGTCTGGCAGCAGAAGATGGGGGAAGATCAAGAAAGGAAGAGCGGGAACACAATGGGATTTGTATGAAACGCATGAACAGTGAAATGTCAGACAATGGATTGATGTTTTGCAACAGGAACTGTCCAGTTCGATATGATGGATTGATATTTTGCAAATTAACGACTTACGATATGGTTTTCCTATTTTACCAATTAACTCTGTAATTTGAGATAAATACAATTTGGTTGCCCTCACCTGTGTTCTCCTTCACTACAGTACTGCTGACTGCAGAGGGGTGTGATAGCAGTAAGGTGTTTCCCTCGGACAACCAGCATCTGCAGCGATGCTGCCTTCTCACAAGGAAGGAAGTGAGAGGTTAGAAAAGTTCGACCCTAAAAATGTCACACCTCACGGATTACCGTCACCGTCGGTAATGGTGCCCACTAAGGGCTTTCAAGAGCGGAGATAATATTCAAAAAAACCCTTCATGAAAAGGCCGTGCGTGACCGGCCTCAAGCAGTTAAACCTTGGGCTCTACGGTAACGCACCCAGGTCTCTAAGACCAACGACAATATACGTTCCTTTTCAGGTTCCTCAAAAAACAAACATCCACGGTGTGAGCAGCAGGGAAGTGACAAACGCCCTCATACCCGTAACAGCACACGAGACCAAATCGGTCAAAATCAAATCCTTCCTACACCCACACATACCTCCCTTATCTCCACGACTAACTCTACCCACATTCCTTCATCACACTGCACAGCTAATGCAAACGATGTGAGTTCACGAAACGTCATTTCTGGTCTCCTGAAACCCCGCTCTAAACTACATGTTGGAGCTTTTAATGTACAGACAATATGCCAAAAAGGGCAACAGGCTTCCTTAGCTAGGACATTAGAATATCGCTCAATCGATGTATGCTGCGTCTCGGAAACGCGCATACAGGATCCTAGTAAAATTATTAATCTGATTTCGCTTTGTCAAAACAAAGAAGCAGCTCAATTTTCACTTTGTGTATCTGGAAGACATGATGCTGCTTCCAGGGGTCTCGCTGATGTAGGCATAGCATTGAGTCGTAGAGCTGAACAATCTCTCCTAGAATGGATCCCAACAGATAGTAAGGTTAACCATAAGGCTAGGATAAAGCCATGGATCTTAGTAGCATCCACCGAACTGATATAGGCTCGAAAACTCATCCCACCTGGCTCTGAACATGATGAAGAACGAAGTCAGCTTGGACACAGGCTGACAAAAAGCCTGATCGTGGCCAGTGGGTAGCGAAAGCAAGGGCGATAGAAAAGGCAGCGGTGATAGGCAACAGCAGACATTTGTCCCGACTTATCAAGGAAATTAGGAATTCAACTGTAAGTGGGACTATCTCAGAAAAGGATGGAACTATTATTTATTCTCAATCCAGGAGACTGGATCGATGGGCAGAACACTTTAGGGATCAGTTCAACTGGCCTCGGGCGTCCTACAGTAGTTGTTTTCCTGGACCAAAGAAGTACATTAACCTTATACAAGCTCTTTACTCGAACACCACTGGTCGAGTGAGGGCTTATGGCGAACTGTCACCGGAATTCTCTACATCAAGTGGTGTCCGTCAGGGCTGTCCACTCTCTCCATTCTTGTTTAATTTTATCATAGACATGCTCCTAGACATAACATTATCCTCGTCTGAATTTTCAGGAGTAGACCTTCTACCAGGTGGCTCGCTTATTGACTTAGAATATGCCGATGACATAGTCCTACTTGGTGAAGACGCTGACAAAATGCAGAGTCTTCTGACTATCCTAAGCAACAATGCGAGCATGTTCGGGATGCGTCTCCCCCTCGAAATGCAAAATGTTGCTTCAAGACTGGGTTTCATCGGTACCTGAACTAGTGATAGGGAGTGAAGTAGTCGAACGTGTAGACCGCTTGACTTATCTGGGGAGTCTCATCAGTGCTGATAGCCTGGTGACTGACGAAATCTCAGCACGGATAGAGAAAGCTCGATTGGCTTTCGCCAACCTGCGTCACCCATGGCGCAGGCGAGATATCCGTTTGCTAACCAAAGGACGAGTGTACTGTGCAGCAGTTCGCTCCATCCTACTGTACGGATGCAAGACTTGGCCGTTAAGAGTAAAGAACTTTCGTAGGTTACTAGTCTTCGATCATCGATGTCTCCGAAGCATTGCTCGTGTATCCTGGGACAACCGTATAAGCAATGCTATCGTTAGGAAACGAGTTCTAGGTAAGGGTGGCAAATCAATAGATGAAGTAGTGGAACTTCATCAGTTGAGGTGGTTGGGACATGTGTTACGTATGGCTAACCACCAACTGCCTCGACGAGCTATGTTTTGTGGTGTAGGAGTAGATTGGAAGGAAGCTAGGTTAGGCCAAACCAAAACATGGCAGAAATGCATGAAGTCACTGACAAGTGGACTGAGTCATGTTGGTAGATGTAGGCTACCTGGTTGGAGTCCGTGAAACGATAGTCACCGATGGTTAGAGACCTTGAATGACATGGCTCAGAATTGTTTGCAATGGCGCAGTTGCATCCACTCTTTGTGTTCTATGAAATTCTAAGCTTCTGCATCCCTCATAATCTCTACCTTTCTCCTTATAAATTTATCTTACTGAATTATACTTCTCGAATCATATCTTCACTCCCTATTCTTTATTACTGCTAATACTTCTATTATTGCTATGACTCTTAGATTTGAACTGACAGTTGCGTCTCTGTGCTGATGGGGCATGGCAACCTGAACTGATGTACTTACGTACGAAGTTCTGCGTTGTATCTGTCTGTCTGTCTGACTGCCCATAACATAATACATTTGTGAATACATACGAGGCATACAGAACTAGTTTTCGCAATTACTACAAACACAATTTATTCTCTAGAATAAGATTGGTGAATGATTAGACTGAAACGCGACATACACGACATGGAATATTGAAAATAAAATAAAACTAATTTGTCTTGATAGCAATTTTTAAAATTTTTTATTCACAGGGAGAAAAATTATCCATGTATAACAAAATGTCCACAGCCAATAACTCACTTTACAGATTGCACCAACGTGTCTAAAAACAGAAATAACCAATCTTTAGTACTAAATACACCTTTAAAAATATTTGTACGATGCTTATAACGAACATGAATTTTAAACAGCACAGTTTGATCATGAATTATATGGAATAAATGAACCAGTACAATTCTAGGCATTTTCTTAAGTTGCCTCATATGGAGGGATAGGAAAATTCAAAAAAAATTCTGAGGTTTAATAATCGTCAAAAATTTCGATTTAGATAAGCGATAAAATAATAGCACAACAAAATCCCTGAAATGCGTAACTTATGTAGGTACAAACATCAAAAAATGATGTTTTTCAGGGTGACTAATCAATAGAATACTAACTTTACGTTAGATAAATAAACTGAAGGTCTAGGAGCATTATCCCATTAGAAGATAGAAGTGAATGAAGACTATTTAAAATGATTAAAACTTATGTTATTTTGGCTTTCGATTACCATGAAACAAATAATGGACAGCCGTTTTGTGCACCATATTTTATGTGCTATAATTAACTCTTACATCCGATTACAAATTTTTAATTTCCATGGCTCATTTAGAAAACTGAATAACCCCTTAATCGAACAACGGAATAAAACTAAAAGTTTTGCCCAACAGGTATACATCGATGTAGTGAGAGACACCTGACAAACACACATGTCTATTTCGCTTTGTTGACTCTAATAAAAAGCAGATTTAGTTTTGTAGATAGATTTCATAATCAACTGCTATTCATCAGAAAATGGAATATGTTAAGAAGCCTTAAGTGATATAAAACAATGGGAGATCAGTTAAAGTCGTCAATAATGGTTTGATTAGGTCAGATATATCATTACAGGAAATAATGAGCAGAAACTTGAGAAAAAGTGGAGCCTATATTCAACAAATTATATTAAGCTATTGAGAACTAAGCATTTGGAAGCGCAAAACATTCTATGTAGATTTATATCGGAACTTCCCAAATACATAACAATAATTTGAACATCAAAATGAGAAATGAACGTTTTCAACAATTAAAAAATTATCTTAATGTTTTAATTGTTGAAAACGTACATTTCTCATTTTGATGTTCAAATTATTGTTATGTATTTGGGAAGTTCCGATATAAATCTACATAGAATGTTTTGCGCTTCCAAATGCTTAGTTCTCAATAGCTTAATATAATTTGTTGAATATAGGCTCCACTTTTTCTCAAGTTTCTGCTCATTATTTCCTGTAATGATATATCTGACCTTATCAAACCATTATTCACGACTTTAACTGATCTCCCATTGTTTTATATCACTTAAGGCTTCTTAACATATTCCATTTTCTGATGAATAGCAGTTGATTATGAAATCTATTGTTGTTGAGCACCTATATACAAAACTAAATCTGCTTTTTATTAGAGTCAACAAAGCGAAATAGACATGTGTGTTTGTCAGGTGTCTCTCACTACATCGATGTATACCTGTTGGGCAAAACTTTTAGTTTTATTCCGTTGTTCGATTAAGGGGTTATTCAGTTTTCTAAATGAGCCATGGAAATTAAAAATTTGTAATCGGATGTAAGAGTTAATTATAGCACATAAAATATGGTGCACAAAACGGCTGTCCATTATTTGTTTCATGGTAATCGAAAGCTAAAATAAAATAAGTTTTAATCATTTTAAATAGTCTTCATTCACTTCTATCTTCTAATGGGATAATGCTCCTAGACCTTCAGTTTATTTATCTAACGTAAAGTTAGTATTCTATTGATTAGTCACCCTGAAAAACATCATTTTTTGATGTTTGTACCTACATAAGTTACGCATTTCAGGGATTTTGTTGTGCTATTATTTTATCGCTTATCTAAATCGAAATTTTTGACGATTATTAAGCCTCAGAATTTTTTTTGAATTTTCCTATCCCTCCGTATGAGGCAACTTAAGAAAATGCCTAGAATTGTACTGGTTCATTTATTCCATATAATTCATGATCAAACTGTGCTGTTTAAAATTCATGTTCGTTATAAGCATCGTACAAATATTTTTAAAGGTGTATTTAGTACTAAAGATTGGTTATTTCTGTTTTTAGACACGTTGGTGCAATCTGTAAAGTGAGTTATTGGCTGTGGACATTTTGTTATACATGGATAATTTTTCTCCCTGTGAATAAAAAATTTTTAAAATTGCTATCAAGACAAATTAGTTTTATTTTATTTTCAATATTCCATGTCGTGTATGTCGCGTTTCAGTCTAATCATTCACCAATCTTATTCTAGAGAATAAATTGTGTTTGTAGTAATTGCGAAAACTAGTTCTGTAACTGCCTCGTATGTATTCACAAATGTATTATGTTATGGGCAGTCAGACAGACAGACAGATACAACGCAGAACTTCGTACGTAAGTACATCAGTTCAGGTTGCCATGCCCCATCAGCACAGAGACGCAACTGTCAGTTCAAATCTAAGAGTCATAGCAATAATAGAAGTATTAGCAGTAATAAAGAATAGGGAGTGAAGATATGATTCGAGAAGTATAATTCAGTAAGATAAATTTATAAGGAGAAAGGTAGAGATTATGAGGGATGCAGAAGCTTACAATTTCATAGAACACAAAGAGTGGATGCAACTGCGCCATTGCAAACAATTCTGAGCCATGTCATTCAAGGTCTCTAACCATCGGTGACTATCGTTTCACGGACTCCAACCAGGTAGCCTACATCTACCAACATGACTCAGTCCACTTGTCAGTGACTTCATGCATTTCTGCCATGTTTTGGTTTGGCCTAACCTAGCTTCCTTCCAATCTACTCCTACACCACAAAACATAGCTCGTCGAGGCAGTTGGTGGTTAGCCATACGTAACACATGTCCCAACCACCTCAACTGATGAAGTTCCACTACTTCATCTATTGATTTGCCACCCTTACCTAGAACTCGTTTCCTAACGATAGCATTGCTTATACGGTTGTCCCAGGATACACGAGCAATGCTTCGGAGACATCGATGATCGAAGACTAGTAACCTACGAAAGTCCTCTACTCTTAACGGCCAAGTCTTGCATCCGTACAGTAGGATGGAGCGAACTGCTGCACAGTACACTCGTCCTTTGGTTAGCAAACGGATATCTCGCCTGCGCCATGGGTGACGCAGGTTGGCGAAAGCCAATCGAGCTTTCTGTATCCGTGCTGAGATTTCGTCAGTCACCAGGCTATCAGCACTGATGAGACTCCCCAGATAAGTGAAGCGGTCTACACGTTCGACTACTTCACTCCGTATCACTAGTTCAGGTACCGATGAAACCCAGTCTCGAAGCAACATTTTGCATTTCGAGGGGGAGACGCATCCCGAACATGCTCGCATTGTTGCTTAGGATAGTCAGGAGACTCTGCATTTTGTCAGCGTCTTCACCAAGTAGGACTATGTCATCGGCATATTCTAAGTCAATAAGCGAGCCACCTGGTAAAAGGTCTACTCCTGAAAATTCAGACGAGGATAATGTTATTTCTAGGAGCATGTCTATGATAAAATTAAACAAGAATGCAGAGACTGAACAGCCCTGACGGACACCACTTGATGTAGAGAATTCAGATGACAGTTCGCCATAAGCTCTCACTCGACCAGTGGTGTTCGAGTAGAGAGCTTGTTAAGGTTAATGTACTTCTTTGGTCCAGGAAAACAACTACTGTAGGACGCCCGAGGCCAGTTGAACTGATCCCTAAAGTGTTCTGCCCATCGATCCAGTCTCCTGGATTGAGAATAAATAATAGTTCCATCCTTTTCTGAGATAGTCCCACTTACAGTTGAATTCCTAATTTCCTTGATAAGTCGGAACAACTATCTGCTGTTGCCTATCACCGCTGCCTTTTCTATCGCTCTTACTTTCGATACCCACTGGCCACGATCAGGCTTTTTGTCAGCCTGTGTCCAAGCTGACTTCGTTCTTCATCATGTTCAGAGCCAGGTGGGATGAGTTTTCGAGCCTATATCAGTTCGGTGGATGCTACTAAGATCCATGGCTTTATCCTAGCCTTATGGTTAACCTTACTATCTGTTGGGATCCATTCTAGGAGAGATTGTTCAGCTCTACGACTCAATGCTATGCCTACATCAGCGAGACCCCTGGAAGCAGCATCATGTCTTCCAGATACACAAAGAGAAAATTGAGCTGCTTCTTTGTTTTGACAAAGCGAAATCAGATTAATAATTTTACTAGGATCCTGTATGCGCGTTTCCGAGACGCAGCATACATCGATTGAGCGATATTCTAATGTCCTAGCTAAGGAAGCCTGTTGCCCTTTTTGGCATATTGTCCGTACATTAAAAGCTCCAACATGTAGTTTAGAGCGGGGTTTCAGGAGACCAGAAATGACGTTTCGTGAACTCACATTGTTTGCATTAGCTGTGCAGTGTGATGAAGGAATGTGGGTAGAGTTAGTCGTGGAGATAAGGGAGGTATGTGTGGGTGTAGGAAGGATTTGATTTTGGACCGATTTGGTCTCGTGTGCTTGTACGGGTAGGAGGGCGTTTGTCACTTCCCTGCTGCTCACACCGTGGATGTTTTGTTTTTGAGGAACCTGAAAAGGAACGTATATTGTCGTTGGTCTTAGAGACCTGGGTGCGGTTAGCGTAGGGCCCGAGGTTTAACTGCTTGAGGCCGGTGACGCACGGGCTTTTCATGAAGGGTTTTTTTGAATATTATCTCCGCTCTTGAAAGCCCTTAGTGGGCACCATTACCGACGGTGACGGTAATCCGTGAGGTGTGACATTTTTAGGGTCGAACTTTTCTAACCTCTCACTTCCTTCCTTGTGAGAAGGCAGCATCGCTGCAGATGCTGGTTGTCCGAGGGAAACACCTTACCTGCTATCACACCCCTCTGCAGTCAGCAGTACTGTAGTGAATGAGAACACAAGTGATGTCAACCGAATTGTATTTAACGAGAATAACAGAGTTAATTGGTAAAAGAGGAAAGCCATATCGTAAGTCGTTAATTTGCAAATACAATCCATCATATCGACACTGGACAGTTCCTGTTGCAAAACATCAATCCATTGTCTGACATTTCACTGTTCATAGCGTTTCATACAAATCCCATTGTGTTCACCGCTCTTCCTTTCTTGATCTTCCCCCATCTTCTGCTGCCAGACATTACGTTTTACTTGCGTCATATACTACTTATAATAGTAGCGCGTACCACAGTACGACTTCGCCCTCAGACCTTGGGTAGCTGCTTTTAGTCTCATTGTTCTCCAATCGACCTGCCTGGCATGGTAGAACCTTCAGGAATATATGTTCCAGCCAGTATAGCTCTGTTGGGTCATCACGATAGTCAAGCTCGACCACCACGTCGGCCAGTCCATTTATAAGAAAGTGTCTATGAATAAGAACACTAATTTCTTCACCAGAGCAGGCTGTGCGTGATCAAATTAAGATGTGACATCAGTCCCTATAACCGCTAACTGTTGTTTAGGGGCCATGTTTTGCAAATACAGACCTACCTGGTTGTGGTCCACACGATAACCACGGTCAGTGGCTGATGTTGGATGACATGGCTCAAAATTGATTACAGTGGTCGTCTTTTCATTCAAGTTTCATTCTTTTAAACCTGCCTTTTCATTTTCTCTTCTATCATATTCCTAATATTTAGTCGTCATCATTATTACTGCAACGCTATTTCGAACACCTTACTATTCAATATTTTAGTTTCATCTATCACTATTATGGTATGCCATCTTAGACCACCAAATATTTCTGCTAAGTTTTATACTGTTTATGATTGACTGATTGGATTAATTCAATTCATAGTAACATAAAAAAGGCTTTCAATCTCATCGTTAGTACTAGCATTTAGGTCTACTGTAAAACACCACAAAAACGTGGTAAAAAAATGAATATTGTAGCCTGTAAATTTTAACTATCTTACTCATTACTGTCTAAATCGTGACGGGTTGCTTCTGTATTCTCGTACAAGCAGCCAAAAAACGTTTAACGACCTCTGGTCTATTACATTTACAAATGAACTATTTTGGTTTGGTTCATCTATGATTTAGTAAAATATCATATATCTGGTTCTTAATCATTATGTAATCTAATGTTGTCGACCTCCAATTTCGTAATGTTATGGTCATCACTATAGGTTTATGTAGTCCCACAGATTACTGAAGTGTAAACTTCGCACTTGGCTGTGATAATTACACTTCCTAGTTATAATGCGTGTTTCGATACAATACTTGGCGAAGACGCTGACAGAATGCAGTCTTCTGACTACCTTAAAAAAAAATGCAGGTATGTTCGCGATGCGGTTTTCCCCCTCGAAATGCTAAATATTGCTTCCTAATTTGCCTGCCTCCGTACCTGAACTAATGATACGGAGTGAAGCAGTTGAACGTGTCGACCGCTTCACTTATCTCGGGAGTCTCATCATTTCCGAAAGCCTCACTGAATTATTCTGTTCGTACATATCTTTGAACCCTAATACTTCTACTATCTCTACTACCATTGGATTTGAATAGACAATTGCGTCTCTGTGCTAATGTGCTTTGGCAAGTTGAACATATGTACACGCGTACGAATTTCTACGTTGTAACTGACTGACTGACGTAGATTAATAGACAATCTGTATGAAGTTGTGCAGATGTTGCATAGAAAATCAGTATGGTAATATTCTAATAACTAGTGACGGATTCGAGTATTACTCATTCAGCCATATATATGTTGCATAAATATTAATAATAACATCTTAGACTGTAGAGCTGGGTTGTGAGCTGGAGTTCTGCAGGGTACTTCAGCCGCCAAAACTCTCTAGTTATGCAATGCTGATAAGTGGCACATAGACGAATCTTAGGTCATATAAGATTTCTCTTCGACTGTCTTTAACCACTTATATATACAGTCAGTCAGTTAGACCGTAGAACTTCGTATGCATGTACAGAAGTTCAGGTTGCCATATCACATAAGCACAGAGACGCATCTGTCAGTTCAAATCCCATAGTAGTAGAGATAGTATAAATATTAGCGGTAATGGAGAGGATTAGGGTTCGAAGAAATTATTCACGAAGTATAATTCAGTGAAATAAATAGAAGAATGGTGACGAGTAATTCAGAAGATTACAGTTTGAGAAAACACAACAAGTGGATGCACTTGCGCCTTTGCAAACGACTTTGAGTTATGTCGTTCAAGGTCTCTAAACATTGGCGACTTACGTTTCGCGGACCCTAACCAGGTAGTTTACATCTACCAACATGACTCAGTCCACTTAACAGTGACTTCATGGATTTGTGCCATATTTTGCTTTGGCCTCCCCTAGCTTTCTTCCAACCTACTCCTACATCACAAAACGTAGCTCGATGAGGCAGTCGGTGGTTGGGTATTCGTAACACATGTCCCAACCATTTCAACAGATGAAATTTCACTACTTCATCTATTGGTCTGTCATCTTTACCTAGTACTCATTTCCTGATGGCAGCATTGCTTATACGGTTATCCCAGGATACACGAGCAATGCCTTGAAGACATAATCGAATACTAATAAACTACGAATATTTCTAACTCTTACCGGTCAGACTTCGCATCCAGACTGGCAGAAGCCAGTCGAGCCTTCTGTATGCGTGTTTGAGATTTCAGCAGACGTATTAGTGATCAGTATGTTCCATACTTTCCATTCCTATTGGTTGCGACCATTATTATTAGCTACTTTCTCTATCGACCATTGAATTTGTCGTATATTTTACAAATATTTTCTGCTTTTAGAAGTAATTTCAATTCTTTCGATTGAATACTTATTAGAACCTTTTTGTTTTTTTCCATACTTCATATTCACTAAAATATGCCTTCGGTTATATTTTATTCTTATCTACTTATTTATGAACAAAATAGCCTAATAGTTTATGGACAGTCAAAAGTCCAAGAAAAAACGCAAAGCCTACTACCGAAAATGTGCTCATGGTTCAAAAAAGTCACGTTCAGATGATCCAAACAATAGTTTGTCATCCGTTCCAAAAAATTTACAACCCGGGATGACTGGGTATATATTAACCTACAATCAACAGGAACGGTTGGCACACATTGAAACTTATCGTTTGTTAAATCATACTTTGGATGAAGTTTTGGTTGAAAGGCATGAAAGTGAAGCGTGTAAAAACGACAGTCATGTAAATGCAAATATCTTATTTGGTTCTAAACCTTCCGATACGGTTACTAATGAAAAGAATGAAGATGCTGATGACTTATACTCACAGTTGGTTCGTGAAAATTGCTCCAATGATCCCTCCAATTCAAAGGGGAAATTCAGTTTTTATTCTCTAAAAACGCATATCAGTAACTGTTCTTTTATTCTTCATCAGACCAATTTACTTAGTGCGGCTGAACTTTGTAATCGTGTGTTCGAAAGACTATTGTCAAATTCTAATGCTGAGTCTCGTTATGTTCTTCGTTTGATGCCTGTTGTAAAGACATGTCGGTCAGATTTGCAATCACTTCAAAACTGTGTGCAGCAAGCATGGTCTAACTTCCTGAAACTACCATCTTGTGAAATTGAAGTACCCCCAGACCAACCTAGTGCTGAAAAGAATGAAAGTAATAATGATGAGTCCTCCATTTTACATGTTCCGACACAAACCGCTTGTGAATCTACGTTGAAAGGACCAAAGACGTTTATGATTATGTTCAAATCTCGTGGTTTCAAGGCTATTTCCCGTGATGATGCTATACACCGTACAATTGGAGCAATTAAATCGGTTGATTCATCTTGGAACATATGTAACTCATCTCCTTCAGTCGTCATTTCAATAACTGTACTATGTAAGGTAACCTGTATTAGCTTGTTGGAAAATTTCTTCAAATATCGTAAATACAATATAGCAGAAGTTTGCTCACCATCACTTAATTATGGTTGTATAAAGAACACGAAAAATGATGAATCTGAATAAAATTTTTGTAACGATCTTTTCTGTTCCTTTTTATTGAGTGCAGGTGCTGATTTAATATACATATTTATTTCTAAGGATCAGACTGTGTGACTAATGTTTAGCCTGTTTCAATATCAGTGAATTATCTTGGAAAAATATTTCAGTTATTCCTATCGTCCTTGCAACACTAGATGAATTATTATCCAGCTAATAAAAATGTGACATGAAGTACAGGTTATTGTTGTAATGCTGCTACGTAGCTATTCAAATACGACCCAATACTATTCCCATATCTCCTATATATCAGAACACAACGCCGTTAGACGAAGTTGTTTAATGGGTCGAGTACAGTATAGAGGAAGGTAGGAAGGAACGGAATACAAAGCTTTACAGATACTGTGTAGTGATACATTTAGGTTGAATAGGAAAGAGTATCGAACTCTGTGACATTGACAGTCCGGACGACCAATAAGAAATAACATCGGAGTACGCGACATTGATATCTAGGACGGCAATAAAATTAACCAGTAGGAATCAACCAATAGGAAGTGACCAATAATTCTCTTAGGATATTGGATGAATATCCTATAAGTTATTTAGAACAAAAATCAGGAATTATTCCCACTGTTAATACTTTAATTTGGATGACTGGTGGTCCCACTAAATATTGGGTGTGTTACTGAAACTAGTTTAAGCACAGTACATTAAATTGGTCTTCAAATTATTTTTGAGGTATTGAGTATTCTTCTGAAAAGTATTCTGGAGCTGAAGAGTCTATAATAAATAATCACCTGGCTGATAATATTTTCATATTTCTTCTGTTTTTGAAAATCCTACTCGTTGGAGGTAAGCAGATGTGTATGACGGTATAGGTGTTGACTAAAAATTCCTTTGCAGGAAATTATTTCTAGTAGGTAGTCTTCATATATTGTTAAGTTTTGAAAACAATGAACGCTATATACCTTTAGCGATTTTGTCTGATTCTATCTTAATTACCTAAATTTGGTATGTGTTAGAAAGATAAAGAAGCTCTAAATAGATGTTTCTAGTCAATCTGTATCTATAATATTTTCGGTGCAAATGAACTCACACATTAAAAGTTACCTTCGCTATAAACCGTTATATTAATCAAACTTAGGCATATAGTATATACCAGTTGCTTCATGTTGTTGTAGATTTATCCATATTTGATTGAAGTCTCAGTACCATTTTACTGGCGAATAACGTGGTCTGCTGGATCGTCTTTAAACATTCCGTCGGGACAGGATTCGGTATTATGACAATGAATAAGGTTTCTGAAGTTCATAGTGCAGTTGACTAGATGCAAGCATCATTTGATGATGTGGCGATGAAACTGGTTTTGTTCTTACGTGTAAGTACGCTATAGGTCTAAAAATGTAGCATTCAGACTGTTTGCATTTAAATTAACCACTTTCCTAGTACTTTGTTCGTGAAACATTCGGATATTTATGTCAATAACGTATGCTTCAGAAATGAACTACCATTTGGACAGGTGAAGCTCACTTTTAGTAGGCTTGCGAATGTCATGAAAGTAATGTATGCCTTATACGACGAATAACAGCGCGCTTCAGTTTATCTGAATTAAAAATGATGTTTGGCTGTTTCCATGAATGATTATTTGGAATATGTAATGATGAGGACCGGCAGGAATACCTATAATCCCCACGGAATGTAGTCACATGCTTGAAAAAGAAAGTTATACTTCTGGAAGTGGGGGTTAGTTTGAAATGCGACCCAGTTATTGTGCTTCGATTAGGTGCTCCGGTGAAACAGTAGATATTTTCTGGCATATATTCGTGAAATAAATTACCTAAACTTAAAGAGATATTCCTGAGAAACTATGAATCTGTACGTCTGTGAATAATTAAAATGCTCATGAATATAAGCGTTTGATCAGATCAACTCTCATAACATATTCATTGCATGTTAAATGTGCTAGATATGGTATTGTAAAACTTGGTTACTTTAGCCTGCACGCATGAACTCTAATGTATCTGCTACTCGTTCTACTAGAAGAGGTACCAGGATAAAAATAGAACTGGTCGGCGAGTATCTGATAGAATAACACTCGCTAGTAATTTTCAAAATCTAGATGTCTTCGTAACTGTATTCATATTAGTACTGAGGATTCCACCGATATTCAGAGTTGGACAATGTTTCTGTGTTTAACGCCTTTCAGATTGAGGACACCCAAAGCGAAGTCAAACCAGAAGTCGAGAATGAGGAGAGTCGAAGGTATATTTGAATGGTAGCTGTTATATCGAGGATTGAGTGGAGTAGGATTACTAGTTGATGCGTGGCACGGCATAGGTTACAGTGATCCGGTGTAGATGAGTTGCCGAACACACCCAGCTGAATACGTCTACCAAAACTAGTGAGATCAGCGTCGATTTCGAAAACCGATTGGACTATTTATTTTAGGGACTTATTGACCGCCTATGTCTCAAAATGTTCAATACGTAACAAATTGATTCTCCTCAGTTTTCGCCACAATATGTATCCCACTAAAGAATGAGGGGTATTGTGCGGGAATTTACAAAGCGTAATAGTACATATTGAGTAATGCCGTAGCATGTTCTTTATTTTTGTAGCATAAGTCAGATGAAAATTTCATCTGATACTAGTTAAATATGAGATCACGACAAGCCGATGATTTAATAATGATAATAATAATAATAATAATAATAATAATAACGTCTATTCTCAAATAACAGTTAGTTACATGAGGTCTGTCAGTTTACAGGTAAGATCGAGTTGTTGCAAATGCTGCGGCATTCAATGTAATCTGTTTCCCAGGTAGGCCAGTAATGATATTATTTTCCTGATGTAGCACGTTTATACCATTCCAACATCATCAATAGTTTGATACAGCCATATTTTAGACAAGTGATTGAAAATAGTGTAGACACACAACAGAGTTCCTAGGATGTATACATGATTCAGAAGTTATTGACAAGACGTTGTTGGGGGAGATTTACCTGCAGAGTATTTGTGTAGTGTAACAGGCTGGTAACTCCGCCATTAGAACCTTCGGGGCTACTGCTGGTCCCAAGCCCGGGTAAAGGAGGAGGGTTGGACATGGTGTTGGCGACCCCATTCCGTCGAAAACTAACTTGCCAAAAAAACGCTAACCAGAAAAAATAATTCAAACCATTTTAACTCTGCCCTGGGATTTGGAAGAAGAATTATGACGTCGCGTGATGAAAGCCGAGTTCCTTCGGAAGTCACGGGGCTGATGCCGCTTCTGACAACCAGAGCAACCATTCTTTTAGGTACATGGAACGTTCGTACATTGTGGGAGACTGCAAGACTATTTCAAGTTGCGGCAGAAATGAAAAGATACAACCTCGAGGTGCTCGGCATCAGTGAAACGCATTGGACACAGGTAGGACAACTGAGACTAGCTTCAGGGGAACTGCTGTTATACTCTGGTCATGAAGAGGAAAATGCTTCACATACACAAGGAGTTTTACTGATGCTGTCCAAACATGCACAAAAGGCACTGATAGGATGGGAATCTCATGGACCCAGGATCATTAAAGCATCCCTCAAAACAAAGAAAGAGGACATTACAATGAACGTCATCCAATGTTATGCACCTACCAATGACTACAATGACGACGATAAAGATCAATTCTACGAAAGGCTGCAGTCAATCGTCGAGAAATGTTCACCAAAGCATTTGACGATTCTTATGGGAGACCTGAATGCTAAGGTTGGAATGGACAATACTGGATATGAAGACATCATGGGACGACATGGACTGGGAGAAAGAAACGAAAATGGTGAGAGATTTGCAAACCTATGTGCCTTCAACAAACTGGTCATCGGTGGCACAATATTCCCGCACAAACGCATTCACAAAGCCACATGGATTTCACCGGATCACACTACTCAAAACCAGATTGATCATATCTGTATCAACAAAAAGTTCAGAAGGACCATGGAAGATGTGAGAACCAAGAGAGGAGCTGATATAGCATCAGATCACCACTTGCTGGTCGCCAAAATGAAACTGAAACTAAAGAAGCACTGGACAACTGGGCAGACAACATCACACAAGTTTAATACAGCATTTCTTCGGGATACTGTAAAGCTCAACGAATTCAGGATAGCCCTCACAAATAAGTTCCAGGCCTTTCAGGATCTACTCAATGGAGAGGAAGCAACATTGGAGAACAATTGGAAAGGGATTAAGGAGGCAATCACTTCAACATGTCACGAGGTTCTGGGTCACAAGAAGTGACGTCACAAGGAATGGATCTCTGTTGATACTCTTGCAAAAATTGAAGAAAGGAGGAACAAGAAGGCAGCAATCTATGTCAGCCGAACAAGAGCGGAGAAAGATACCGCACAAACTGCATACACAGAAGCAAACAGGGAAGTGAAGAAGAGCATCAGAGCCGACATACGAAAATATGTGGAGGATCTAGCAATGACGGCAGAAAAGGCTGCAAGAGATGGAAACTTGAGACAGTTGTACGAAACAACAAAGAAGCTCGCCGGGAACTATCGTAAACCAGAACGACCAATGAAAAGCAAGGAAGGGAAAGTAATCAGCAACACTGAAGAACAGCGAAATAGGTTGGTAGAGCACTTTAAGGAACTATTGAATCGACCAGCTCCACTGAACACACCCAACATCGAAGCAGCATCCAAGGACCTCCCAATTAATATTGGCGCACCTACAATAGAAGAGATCAGTATGGCCATCAGACAAATCAAGAGTGGCAAAGCAGCAGGACCAGACAACATTCCAGCAGAGGCAATGAAAGCAGATGTAGAAGCAACTGCGAAAATATTTCACATCCTCTTCAATAAGATTTGGGATGAGGAACAAGTACCATCAGATTGGGAAGAAGGATACCTGATCAAAATACCAAAGAAAGGCTATCTCAGCAAGTGTGAGAACTACAGAGGCATCACTCTTCTTTCAATACCGGGCAAAGTTTTCAACAGGGTATTGTTAAACAGAATGAAGGACTTCGTAGACGCCCAACTTCGAGATCAACAGGCTGGATTTCGTAAGGATCGATCATGTACTGACCAAATTGCTACACTACGGATCATTGTGGAACAATCAATTGAATTGAACTCACCACTCTACATCAACTTCATCGACTACGAGAAAGCATTCGATAGCGTGGATAGGAAAACACTGTGGAGTCTTCTTCGACACTATGGTTCTACTATATGGAGCGGAAACTTGGAGAACTACCAAAGCCATCATCCAGAAGATGCAAGTGTTTATTAACAGCTGTCTACGCAAAATACTTCGTATCCGTTGGCCAGACACCATCAGCAACAACGAACTGTGGGAGAAAACAAACCAGATTCCATTGGGGGAGGAAATCAGGAAGAAGCGGTGGAAGTGGATAGGACACACATTGCGGAAAGCACCTAACTGCGTCACTAGACAAGCCCTTACATGGAACCCTCAAGGCAAAAGGAAAAGAGGAAGGCCAAGGAATACATTACGCCGAGAAATAGAGAAAGATATGAGAGGAATGAACAAACATTGGACAGAACTGGAAAGGGAAGCCCAGGACAGAGTTGGTTGGAGAAATCTGGTGGGCGGCCTATGCTCCATTGGGAGAAACAGGCACTAGACTAGACTAGAACAGGCTGGTAATTTCATATATGTTAGAAATTGTCGACTGGCCGATGATTGATATAAGCTGTAACCCTGATGATCGCGTACGTAATGTGCATTTCGTGTGGAAGAAGTACCATGGTTATTCACTGTTGACGACGAATTATAGGTGTTTTTGATAGCGTTAGGTATCCAGATGTGTTAAATTTTCTGCATTGTTAATGGTGAAAATTCTAACGAGTTTCTAAGGAACAAATATTACAAACTGTAAACACGGGTGATCACTCAACGAATATATTCTGATCGAAAGAATACATACTTTTGTTATGATAACTCAAAATAAACAGATAGAAAGGGGATAACTTGTCTCTGATAGGTTTCGATCTTCTAGAGAGAATGAAATTGCATCCTGCGCTGAGCGTTGTACTTTTATCCATGCTGAATATACCTGGTAAAGAACATAAAATGGGTTCTGTCGATTTTCATCAACAAAATGGATACCAAAGTGAACTTTGTGAGTGACTTTAAAGGCGTGAACTAATAAAACCAAGTCTCGCTTTTGTTTTATCAACTATCGTTAGTATAGAAACTTTGCAAAATAGGCTAATCAAGTGGTCAAATGACAAGGACATTTGATTACTGTTAGAAAATGTCTTAGAGTATGGGTTTTATTCATTGTTATGACAAAAATTCATTGTCTAAGGGGACAAAAGATTAATTTGCAGACCAGTATTTATGCATTTATTCGATAACCAAGAAGTCATTTACTTTTACCTCGTCGCTGAAGTACAAATTTCAGGGTGTTTGTGCGTATGACGATCATGAGTATGTCTACACACATGAATATTCATATCTAGTGAAGATTATTGTGGTGTTCAGGCAGTTTCAGATGGGTCTGTAGTGGAACTATTTCGTCGAAATAATACGATTACTGACGTACAAATACTTATTATTGAACATATGTAACATTAACTGTTTTATTGTATATCATTTGTTTATTTGTACTAAAAGTCACTTTTCGAGCGCCACCCACGCCATCCCTGCGGATCTAACGATCGTCTCGTGTAATCATCGATTGTACAAGCTGAACACGTGATATTATTCTAATATCACTCGATTTTCTATCAATAAACGTTGATATCCTATATACAATCTTCTGTTCTGGAGTTGGTTTGGACGTGTAACCTTCACGCTTCAACATTGGTGAGCCATTGGTCTGGAACGCGCTGTCATTCGGATATCTTCGCCACAAAACGATAAAACTTGGTGAGTCTGTCAGTTTTCTATCCATTTATCATATTATTTATTCTGTTGCTTAATACTTATATATAATAAACTAGCAACAGCGATTTAATCTTAATTAACAATGGATAGCGCTAAATGTACTGATATGACAGACTCCCAGATCCAGGTCCTTAATTTTCGACCTGTCTCCTTTATTCCCCACGATCCAGAGGTCTGGTTCGCGACACTGGAGACTCAGTTCGAGATCCGTCGCATAACGAACCAGCGGCTTATGTTTGCCTATGCCCTGGAATCCTTACCTGGGGACCATATAGCGGCTGTTCGTGAGGTCGTCCTCAACCCCAACGCCCCAGATGCCTACAATCGTCTCAAGGAGGCGATTCTGCAGCATTTCCTCCCATCGAAGGAGGAACGCTTGAGGACTCTTTTAGCACGTCACCCTATGGGTGATGCTAAACCGAGCCACCACCTCACGCGCCTGCAATCACTAGCAGGACCGACAGCGGCTAACTCAGATATAGTCAAGGAGCTGTGGCTCGACTCACTACCAGCCCATGTTCAGCCTACGATCGCCGCCCTGCCAGAAGATATGCCGCTAAGCCAAGTTGCACTAGTGGCAGACAGAGTGATTACACGAACCGGCCATCGAGACAACTATACTGTTGCGTCCACGTCACATACCGGCGTGGGCCTCGAGGCCAAACAGGGTAAAGCTCATAAGGATCAGGGTTGCTGTATACACAGCCGTCTGAGTTTTTCAGACCGTTCCAAAGTACCTGAACCCTACGTCCTGCGAGCACGATCGCGATCACGTAAGGCGGTAAGTACTCGCCCCCAGCGGGCATCTTCCAAGCCACGCCAACGAGCGGCTTCGGAAGCGAGTACCGGTTGGTGCTGGTTCCATCGGACTTTTAGGTCCGCCGCCCGCCATTGTCGACCTCCATGCTCATACAAGGCGGGAAACTCCCAAGCCGGCGAGTAAAAGCGGCCCTACTCGCCGGCCACTCACCTCAGGTTGGCCGTTTATTTTACGTGCACGATATCCGCACGAACGCTAGGTACCTAGTTGACACCGGTGCCCAAGTTTCTGTCGTACCATTAGGTAGCAGCAAGTTACAACCTACAATAATTCGATTACGCGCTGCGAATGGCACTGTCATTCCTACCTATGGTACACGACAGCTATCGGTCAACCTGAGCAACCGACGACAGTATCTGTGGACGTTCATCATTGCCGATGTTCCCACAGCTATACTCGGTATCGATTTCCTACAGCACTATGAATTGCTAGTCGATTCACGTAGGCTGCAGCTAATCGATACTTCGTCGAACAGCAAATTTATGGGCTTTCGAGCTCATACAAATGCGTACCGAATAACAGGTTTATTTCATTCGCGTGATGACATTTTCCACGCTTTATTCGAAAAATTCCCCCAATTAACTAAACCACTCGAGGAGACTCCGTCGGTGACCCGACATGTGGAACACCACATCGTCACCCGCGGACCACCAGTCACGGCAAAGCCTCGCCGACTGGCACCGGACAAATTAGCTTTCGCTAAACGTGAGTTCGACAATTTACTAGCTACTGGTATTATTCGTCCTTCTCACAGTCCATGGGCCTCACCACTCCACATGGTTCGAAAAAAGGATGGGATAAGTTGGCGACCATGTGGCGACTACCGAGCACTAAATGTAGTCACGCGTTTCGATAGTTACCCCATCCCCCACATACACGACATCACGGCATCACTCAAGGGCACGACTATCTATTCTAAGATCGATCTGGTACGGGCATACCATCAGATCCCAGTCGCTCCTGAGGATATTGAGAAAACTGCTGTCACGACTCCTTTCGGTCTGTTTGAGTTCCTACGAATGCCATTTGGATTACGGAATGCTGCTCAAACTTTCCAGAGGTTTATCGATAGCATAGTACGAGACTTTGATTTTGTTCACGTCTATATTGATGACTTGTTAATCGCATCATCAAACGTAGATGAACATTATCAACATCTTAAACTCCTATTCCAACGTCTTTCGGATAATGGAATACTAATCAACCCAGATAAGTGCGAACTTGGAAAAGCAGAAATAAAATTTCTGGGTCACGTTATAAAGCATGAGGGTATTTTGCCATGTGAAGATAAAGTACGTACAATCATGGAGTACACTGTACCGTCTTCACTCAAAGAACTGAAGGCATTTCTCGGTTTGGTCAACTTCTATCGACGTTTCATTCCTCACGCCGCGGAACAGTTACGACCACTAACCGATCTACTTCGCGGGAATCCACGTAAGCTAGAATTGAACGAGGACGCACGTACTGCATTTTCCGAAATTAAAAAAGCTTTAGCTCAAGCTACGCTCCTCGCCCATCCCGACCCATCAGCCACGCTCAGTATAGCGGTTGATGCATCCGATTTCGCTATAGGAGCCGTCATGCAACAAAACATCTCTGGCAGTTGGCAACCTCTCGAATTTTTCTCACGACGCCTTACTACCACGGAGATGAGATATAGCGCTTTTGGTCGCGAACTGCTAGCAGCCTACTGTGCCATCAAACATTTTCGGCACGCAGTAGAAGGTCGTAACTTTATCCTTTTTACCGACCATAAGCCCCTAACGTATGCGCTTCATACAAAATCTGACCGCTACTCACCGCGAGAGTGCAGACATTTGGACTATATCTCTCAGTTCACGACAGACCTTCGTCATATTAAAGGCGAGTCGAACTACGTTGCTGATGCTTTGTCACGTATTCAAATGAATGCAGTTACTTCACCAGTGCTCGATCTTCCTGCTATGGCCGCCGCCCAAGCAAACGATCCTTCTTGTTCAGAAGCACAACAGAATACATCCCTTCAGTGTCAGGAAGTGCCCCTAGCTACTACCTCAGGCACTATCCTATGTGATACCTCTAATGGTCTTCCTCGACCCATCGTACCCTCTGCTTATCGTCGTCTCGTCTTCGATGCCCTTCATGGTTTGTCTCATCCAGGCATCGCAGCTACATTACGTCTTATCGCTGCACGATACGTCTGGCCTTCCATGAACAAAGATGTCCGTATGTGGGTAAAGCAATGCTTACAATGTCAACGATCAAAAGTGCACAGGCACGTAGCCGCCCCCATCGGCACATTTGCTACGCCTGATGCTCGCTTCGATCACGTTCATATTGACATAGTAGGACCATTACCACCATCGCATGGGTATGATCACATACTCACGTGCATTGATCGCTTTACAAGATGGCCCGAAGCTATTCCCATCACTTCTATTACGGCGGAAACAGTTGCTCACCGCTTCGTAGAACGATGGATAGCTCTGTACGGTTGTCCCTCGACTGTCACAACTGACCGAGGACAACAATTCGAGTCCGAACTATTCTCCTCGCTAACTCGGCTGCTTGGTACGGAGCGCATACGCACTACCGCCTACCACCCAGCTTCAAATGGTTTAGTCGAAAGGTTTCATCGCCAACTCAAAAACGCTCTTCGAGCACACGAAAACAATAATTGGTACGAAACCTTACCGCTCGTCCTTCTAGGCATCAGAACGAGCTTAAAGGCAGATATTCAATGTTCCGCCGCTGAATTGGTATATGGCACGACATTGCGTCTGCCTGGGGAATTTTTCACACCACGGAGCAGTGATAACTTCAATAAATCAGACTACGTCCAACGACTGTCTGCATTTATGCGAGCACTGCCTCCGGTGTCAACTCGAATACAACATCGACAGGTCGCTCTCCCCCGAGAGTTATCTACCTGCTCACATGTTTTCATTCGAGTCGATTCGGTACGCAAACCTTTGCAACAACCTTACGAAGGACCTTTTCACGTGATTTCTCGTCACGAAAAGACCTTCAAGGTTGCTCGACATGGCCGCGTCGAGGTAGTTAGCATTGATCGTCTCAAGCCAGCACACGTCGATGACAGTGCCCTACTTGCTAATCCGAGACCCAATGCTACACCTAGCGGGATCCTCAAAACTACCCCGGATCCCACGCTAGGGAAATCAGAAACCTCATTCTCACGTCCCAGTCAGCAGCACGCGCCATCTGCACTATCTACGGATGAGACTCCGGTCTCACGTCCAGATCAGCAGACCACGCCGCACTTGACTGCGGATGAGAATGCAGGCTCACAAGGTACGCACGAGGCTACTGTCTCGCGTTCCGGTCGCCGCGTACGCCTACCTGTACGCTTTCTCGAATAACTACCAATCCTTCACAGGGACGGCATAGGATTTTACCATCATACTACACGCATGCTACACTCTTTCTCCTTTTTCTTTGATTTTTTTTATCCCGAGCCTATACCTCCGACCATTGTCCTGTTGGTACCGTCGACTTCAGTCAACCTTGGCGAAAGCTGGCCTGATCACCCACGCTCTAGTCAATGCACTCAGTCGATTTTCTGGTGACGAATATATCTGGTATACGAATGGTTTCGCACTGGTCGTTTCTGGCTCTTTCGCTCAATCTGGTTCCGTCCTACGTCTGCAGCTTTATTTGGTCCGGACCTCTACGAACGCAATTATCAGACACTGGATACGAGCCACGCTGGTGTGGTATGCTAACCCGGTGGACGAACTTGGCGCATAATTATTGGCACGGCAGCGGACAAACTCCTGGTGACAACTCGAGCTTCATCAGTCGCTTCCTGTCGTCAACCATTCTGCCCGTTATTCGAATATTGGTCGACGAGTCCCCTGAACGAAGCCGCTACATATCGAAAGTGTAAAACCCTTTCTAGGGGGGGGCTCCTGTAGTGGAACTATTTCGTCGAAATAATACGATTACTGACGTACAAATACTTATTATTGAACATATGTAACATTAACTGTTTTATTGTATATCATTTGTTTATTTGTACTAAAAGTCACTTTTCGAGCGCCACCCACGCCATCCCTGCGGATCTAACGATCGTCTCGTGTAATCATCGATTGTACAAGCTGAACACGTGATATTATTCTAATATCACTCGATTTTCTATCAATAAACGTTGATATCCTATATACAATCTTCTGTTCTGGAGTTGGTTTGGACGTGTAACCTTCACGCTTCAACAGGTCAAACAGAATTATCCGTAACAAGCGTAGACAAAGAATTGAACTTTGTTTCGTGGGAGAGGACACAACGAAAATCCCTCTGAATAACCCTAAACCCAATCTCATCCAATGGTGCCTCCTAGTTCATTAAGCGTCTAAAAGAAAGGATCTGTCTTCTGAAATGATATATCCACATAGTAGGAAGGAGGGTACAAACTGAGAAGGACTGGTTATTCATGAGATGGTGTGTTCGTAGGGGTCCGGACGAGAAAACGCTGAATACCTAGGACGAAACCACGTTGGGCCAAGAAACCAGAAGCGGTCATAATAAACAGGTTCGGGACCGCACGTTTGTAAGTTATAGACGTAACCAGAATATCAACAGAGTGTGTTGACAAGAGCGTGGGTGGTCAGGCAAGCTTTCGTTTAGATTGAATCAAGTCGACTGTAACGGAGGAACGATGGTCGGAGGCGGGCGCGCAGTATAAAATAAACCAAAGAAAAGAGGTTTAGCAAGCACGTAGTAAGGGGTATAATCCTGAACCCTATATTCGTTGCTTACTGAGGCCAGTCGCAAAAGCATGCAGTTAGACGTACCTGTTGACCGGAACGTGAGACCGTTATCTGGTTCGTACTTCTTGATAGGGAGCTCGAAACTGCAAACTCGTGAGAAGTCAAGGACGGCGTGGCCTGCTGACCTGAAGTCTCATCCATAGGTAGTGCAGATGACGGGCGCTGTTGACTGAGATGAGAGAATGAGGTCTCTGAGGTGTCTAGCGTGGGATCCGAAGGAGATCCCGCTAGTGAGTTAGATGGGTCTAGTAATGAATCCGAATTTATCAGGTAAGGCACTGTCCTCGACATGCGCTGGTTTGGGACGATCGATGCTGGTCTATTCTGTACTATCTGAAATAAGTGTAAAGGCACAATTTGGGCAGCTAAAAAAACATGTGAAACGCATTTCGCGCAATCTTTAACCAGGCAGCATAAGAAACTGTTCCAACACATCGATAATAGAACGAGAACGTACCACTGGATTGACAGTCTAAATGCGAAGAGCAGTGCAGTTCAAATGGTATATAGGGAGAGAGCGGAAGTTATAGAGGACTATTTTGGGACAGTTTCAACTCTAAAGACTCTTCTAGACGAAGGACCCAAGTACGAATGAACGATTTGCTAAACGCTTAGGTATCACAGAAAGGGAAAAATTTGCAGGACAGAACGAAATACACACTAAAGGTCAGGGACATATCGACTAATTCACTTCTTGTTACGTTCAAGTTTTGCTCCTTCCCGTTATTGAAGTACAGTATGTCGATCTATTTGAAATTCACGTACCTAAATTAACAACAGAACCAACTCCAAAGTAGGTACCAAAGTTTATTTGCAATTCACAAATAATCGACCAAAATGTCGTTCGTCAATTTACAAATAGTCGACCAATGTCGTTCTAACAACAATAATTATAATAACTACAAATACCTTCAATTTTATAGGTTCCTGGAGCAAAAACTTCAAATGACCAAACCAAGACAAACAGAAATCAAAATGGCCGAAAATAATAAATCAAACAACTTCATAAGTTAAGTAAAACAAATATACCCAAAAAACCCAGTGAAATTAATGATATTTATATAAAGGTTTTGATCAGCCAAATGTCTTCATTTCTTCCGTAACACTCCCGACCAAAAGAACCTTGGTTCTTTTCACCGACAAAAATAGGTAACAGCAATCCAAGTATGTGCATCACAAGCAATCAACAACAAACATTCAATGTAGATTCTACATCAGCCCGCAAAATCCCTCTATGCAAAACAAGCCCTTTCTAACACTTCAGTTTAGGGTTCTCTCTCATCCCCTAATCCACACTGGAAGAACGAGTAGGACTTACAGCAGTACGCCTACCCTCCCTCCAACATGGATATGACCTATCAAGCTAAATATGTACCTGTACCTTCCAATCAGGTCCGTGATTCCCCTATCTATCTTAGCATGACCTAACGGTTGTATAAACTTCATTCAATTAACCCACATGAACATGTATACCACGTCATAAAGCTGGTCATATCCGGATTTACATTCCACATCATGGGGATAAGTCGTCAATCCGCCACTCCTTGCTCCGAACGGCAGATAGGATGAATTCCTTGATGCTGGCTTATCAACAGAAGTTCTTGACCCATAGATAATATGCAAAGGTGGGATCTCCAATTTTGATATTTTCTCATCTCGTCGAATCCAAATGGCATAGCGTAGGAATAATATTTAACTCTCCATCTCCTGATACAGAGGAGGTTTGATCAGCAATCGTCATCGTCGCCAACTCATTTGTCACATCAGTAACATCCAGATTATTATCATCTTCAACATGATTCCGTTCTGTCAGACACGTCACGTTGTTTCTGTCTACACTAGCATCCGTAGAGTCAAACTATTCCGTTGTAGTATAACTCATCTCGCTACATGAAAGAACAGTATAAGTGTCACAATTCGAAACCGATGAACTCACTTGTTGTTATTCATGTTCCGTTTCAGAAACACAAGACATGTGCACATTAATTGCATCGTTATCATACGACAGTGTAGACTGGCTATTATCATCAAACACTTTTTTCTCATTATAACTCGACTGACAGTCAACCGGAGTAGAAACAATTGCAGTTGCACAACATTGTGCATCTTCAATCAACTTTACATTTGAGGCAAGGTTCGATGACGTCAAAACACAAGAAGGCTCATTCGATGAAGTTGATCTACTAGTCACTATAGATGGATTGCTCACACTTTCTGTCTCTTTACTATCGCTGTCACTACTAAGATTCTGATGACCACTATCTCCATTGCTAGTCACAGCATCCGAAAGAGAGCGAAGTTTACGCTTCTTAATAATAGTAGCATCATGTCGTTTCTTATGCTTCATAGCTTGGGTAGCAGTATGTGAGCGTAACGCACGATCATTTCGATGTCGATGAGTGTCTTTCAACTTCCCTCGATCACTATTACCCTCAGGAGTATTGTCAATGCTATTATCATTAGTAGCCGCAGCTGTACAAGCAGCATTCATCTTCCAATGACATCCATCCGACTCATGCACAGTGTCCAACTCTACTAGATCAACACTGCTGTTAACCTCATTTATCTTATCACTGTTGGTAGTGCTCATCCCGATCTTCCTAGTACTAGTCAATGATGGTGGAGTGCGACAGGTGGACAATTCCATACTTGATTCCTCTTGCTGCATATTCAAAACAACAGCATGTCCATTAAAGCTAGATGACTCCTCATCGCACCTAGGGTACCGAATGTTAGCCCCCTCAGTAGTGCCATCACTGTGGCTAACGCTTTTGCCACCGACGCCTACATTCTCCACGCTCAAACATCCAATTTCGTCTTGATCCGAAGTACTCAAAGAAGCTACATTAGCAACATCAACCGAAGAAACAGCACTACCTACAGTAATTCCACTCTCGTTACCATCACGTTTATTATTCACATCAACCTTAGTATTCCAAAATAATCGCAATGTGCGTTCCGTAGGAAGTCTCTCAAAGTCAATCTCCTTTACGGCTTCTGCTCTCTTTTCTGGGTGAATTGATTCGAGAACCCGTAAACAGTTACTTATCCACTTGCTAAGTCTGAACTTTTCTGAAGAATAAACCAAGGGTTTTTGCAAGGTCGACTGCATCCTGCACATTATCAATTAGAGTTAAATAGTCGTCGACATAAAAACTCTTATCTACAACTTCCTGGACATCTTTATTCAATTCCTTTCCGAATATATTTACCGTCTTCGTAAGAGCGAAATTAGCGCAAAAAGGAGAGGACACGGCTTCAAGCGGATGAACTGTCAAACAGTATTCCTTAGCCTTTCGTCCTATATGACCGTCTTCCCACCATAATAGTCGAAACGCTCTCCTATCTCGTCTCGGGATCTTTACTTGAAAAAACATCTCCTCGATGTCAGTGGCTAATGCTACGTTGCATAATCTGAATCGTAGAAGTATACCAATTAAACTTTACAGTATTTGGTCCTCTCAAAAGCTGATCATTAAGAGAACAACCTTGATAGACAGCTACACAATCAAAAACAATTCTTAATTTTCTAGGCTTTTTAGGGTTGATAACAGGATGATGAGGAATATACCAACAAACAGCATCACGGTCGAATTCCTACTTACTAGCTTCAATGATGTAGCCCTTACTTAAGTGTTTATTCATTACAAGTTGATTTTTCTCCAGAAGACTATTATCCTTCATAAACCTCTCCCTAAAACACTCTAGTCTACGTTCAGCTAGTTCCAAATTATTCGGTAGCCTTGCCTTATCATACTTCCAGGGTAGACCAACTTGGAAACGGCCACCCTCCAGTCTAAAGGAACTGTTAACTATTTCTAGAGCTCTTTTATCTTCGACAGAATATCCATTACGAAACCCGTCTGCATCCTCGAACTCATGATTATATAATCTTTCTATATCTCGCAAAATATCATTAGTAGAACAATGACACCACTGAACTTGATGTAAAGACCTCGATACTCCTTTAGGACCTAAAATCATCCGACCGAGATGAGTACGCACACCAATCGGATGCTTCCTGTCTCCCAGGCGTTGTTCGAGGACCCAATGTGCATCTGGAGCATCACACCCAATCAATATTCCTACAAGATTACTTTGCAACCTCGGTAGGGTTATGTCCTTGAAATGTTTCCACCTTTCCAGCTGGAGTTCGGTTAAAGGTTCTGCATAATTGATCGGAAGTTTCTTGGTCGTATAGGCCTTGTTGATCTTTAAAGAACCCCGCTCATCTAATGAAAATACCTCTAAATTTACTTCCAGACATTCACAATTAGAAGTTCCATTCACAGTCGTCACCTTTAATAAAGTCTCCTTACCTTTGAGACCTAACCGATTAAATAACTCTTCGCATACAATAGAGGTATCTGAACCATTATCTAGAAGGGCGTATGTTTCCAGACATCCTTTGGGGCCATATAGTCTAACCGTAATGATACCTAAACAATCCTTAGCAAAGTTCACCACATGTTTGTTAGTAGCATCAATATGTAATAATGGATAATGCCGAATCTTACAATCATCAACGTCACATGTTGTGTCCGAGTTACACGACTTGGCTCTGTGATCCTTCCTTAAACACAGGTAACATAGATCAGGCTTCCTCACTTCCTGTCTCCTCTCTGTAACATTCATTTTTGATAACTTCATACAGTCTTTCTCATTGTGATCACCAAAACAAATTTCGCAACTTAAAGCCTTGAATGAGTTGCTTGGTTTCCGCTTAACTAGATCAAAGCGTGATCTCCTGTCAACTTGGCCTTCATAATTACTTTTAGGGAACTTTGAGTTACAATGTACCAATCTACCAAAACTTGATCGCGCAATCCTGGCTCTTTCTTCTACAAACATCACTCATTATTCAAAGATCGGCTCCTTACCGGTCATCATGATCCTATCAGCAGCTTCCACCCATTTATTCTGTAATTCTAGGGGTAAACGTGACACCATTATTTCCAGATTAGCCGTAGAATTCACATCGGACATATACCCCATTTCCTTCAATGTTATAAATACATTACGTAACTTAATTGCGAAGTCAGTTAGGCCATCGGCGGATCCTTCAACAGATTTGTGGCTAAGTAATTCAGCAATGGGATTACGAGTGACAAGATGTTCTTTACCAAATAAATCATAAAAAATTTGTTTAGCTCTATCATAACCCAAGTGACTGGGCAAGGAAATACAAGCTTCAATAGCCGTTCTGGCCTTTCCTTTACAATAGTATGACAAATATGACAACAACTGGCACTTGTCAGACAGTGTACTCTCTATAATGCTTGTAAACTGACTAATAAAAAGGTGGTACTGGCTTGGTTGTCCGTCAAAAAACATCATATTGATCTTAGGTAAAACCGTATTATTAACCGTAGTACGTAACGTATCCTTTAATTCATCAATACAATCGCATTTTGAGGTGTTAAATACCTCCACGGAATGCTTATTACGCGCAATGTCACAATCCAAGTACCTTTCCACCTTATCATTGATCTCAGATTTGTCTACTGACAGTCGGTTATCGATTTCTATGACCTTACATTCTAATTCGGCCATATCAACCTCCTCCTGAAGATCTAACATTTTAAGCTGCTTTTCTAACTCAAGTCTCCTTTCCAAATTCTTCTTGTTGTTTTGAACCTGATTTATCCCCCCTTTTTCTTCTAACTAGATTGGGATAATACGAAGGACGTGAATGCTAGTACGAAAGCCAAGGACGAAAAGGTATCTGCGAAATGAATATTTTCAGGGCGTCATCAGTCTTTGAAATCTAGTTTATTCGGGCGAAGACTAGATTCTCTTAGGAGTTTAGACAAAAAGGACAAGTGTAAACCCTGGACTTTCTGTCCTGAATAAAAAGTCTGCCTTATCAGTATCATAGTACGCTGATTTATTATCACTTCAAATATAAGTTGCAAACCGTATAAACGTGACTGGTGACACATTCATTGCAGTGATACTTCAAAAACCTCGAAAATCCGATCTTTGTAGCACAGAAGTATATGTTTACCGTAAGATCATCTTACTGTACGAATTTAGTTTTCCAGGTGGCTACCACCCAAGCAGAGGGACGACAGATCAAACTCACTTATTTTATTTAATGTCATAGTATCGAAAGAAAGCTTGCTAGAAGGTAGAGCTGCCTCCGACAGACAGCTGTGGGATAAACACTGCAGAAGTCTCAGAATGTGCAACGTCCCAGCCAAAATATGCCGCTTATTTAAAGGCCAAAATGTCTCGAAAGGAAAACCCCCTCCAATGAGGGTAACTCTTGACTCGGCACGACTTGCTGAAGACATCATCATTTCATCCCAAAGACCATCGGTCAAATTGTCCTCGCCGAGTCGCATCAGGCATGACAAGCCGTGGTCGCTACGTGCAGCAGCCAGAACTGCGCCAGGCACCCAATAACAGACCACAATGGTAGTTCATGGTATATCCGAATTCACTAGCGGTAACCCTGACGAAGCTCACCAGCACGGTGTGCAACGGTGGCGATGGCTATCGCGTAGCCTATCCCTCCACACCGCGATGGCTGTTTGCATTTCTAGGTTGCCTGGCCCGTCACACCATACGTCCATCAAGTCGCCACGCCTGATGGCAGTGACATTTAGGAACCGTGAAGACCCGACTGAAACACTACAAGCTAGGTACAGTTCGAGGAACGATCTGCCTAGCCACATCAGATGTTGCGAAGGACGACCTAGATCTGTGAGACAACAGTAGGGAGGCCAAAATGAACGCTTAAACCTGTCAGTTAACCTCCGTCAACTACCCGTGGAACAAGACGTGATTGAACCAACCACGCAAGCGAAAAAACTGCAGAGGCCAGTTCCCACAGAACTGGCCGATTCGGTTTGAATAACTTGTCTGAAAATCCGACAATGGCTGCTGCTGCAGAAGTGCACCAGGTGCTGAAACAAACCACCCAGTGCCTCGATAGCAACGTAAGAGGACTAATCATGGCATACACCATATTAAACACGCCAAACCATCCAAATGTGAGCATCTTACCGATGCATCACCACCTCTCCCCTCGAGGAAATCGGCGAAAGATTGCACATCAAAGAGCAAATACTCAGATTCGTGCACACTTTTTCTCATTGCCAGTCGTTGCAACTTGGAATGCTCTACCAGCCGAGGTAGTTACAGCCCCCTCAGATGAGTCTAGATAATCACGTACTCGCATACGGACTATCGTCTCCCTGTGCCTGATGCATATATTGAGACCTGCTAGTTGTTACCATTGCCATCTCCCCAGATCACTTGCTTAACCTAACTCGCCTATCATCATAGTTTCCTCTCCCTTGCTTACACTACGGTCCTCTCTCGCAATCTTCACTACCAATTAAAAAATAAATTCATCTATATATTACTCAGTCCTGAAATTTTATTCATATTAGCATAAGAATTTTATCCTTATTATCCTTATGACTCTACACATTGCAACTAACTGATCTCCGGTTTGTTAATGTGATAGCTGCTGGTATCCAGAAATCCTACTGCCCTGAAACAAACGTTTTCATTCAAATCCCGAGACATACAAACTCACAACCAACTGCCATCTGACTAGGATTAGACAGTCGAGTGGCTAGACCTCCATCCTTTGGACATTACCGAACACCTGAAATTGTACCGAAAGAACAAGAATCGAGCGCGAAGAAATCAAATTGGTTTACACTAGCTCGTGAAAAAGATATTGGAAGATATTGGATATTGGAATATTGGATGTGTTTGTGCCTCATTCAATCTCAAGGGTAATGCCTTGACGCAGAAATTTCAGTGCAATGTTTGCTTCTTCTGAAAAAATTATGTTTGCAGCCTCACGATGAGTCAGGGTCTAGGAACTCCAGTGGCTTTGGAAACGTTTTGCAAAGTATTAGAAACACTGAGTGAACGACCAGTAAATGGAATTGTAATGTTGAATTGGTCTCGTTCGGACATATTATCTCTGGTGTTGAACGTAATGTCACTTCTTTTTATTTCATCTTCGGTTGCTTCACGCCAATATTCTTCAAGGTACTTCGTTTTTTATAAACTAGTTTGTTTTCTTGGTTCAATGTTTGTAGTTACTCATGGTTGTCGATTGCTGGGGATTTTGTATTTGTTCTACTAACAAGTTGCCTTTTATTCTTAACGTTCTTTATACGGTATAAAAGGATAAATTCATCTTCTACAAAATTCAAGACATTCCTAAAGACCTCTGTTACTTACCTTAGTAAGTATGTTGTCTTTCATAGTTTGTAGAAAATATGGATCCAAATACTCTTTCTTATTCGTCATGTTTAGATGGATTCGCTAGCCAGATGGTTGGTCTGGATACTCACCTTACTATCCGGGATGGGAAAATAGTAATTTTGCCCGCTGTTTTACTTGTCCCAGGTGACGTCATCATAATTAAACCAGGTCAGACTATCTTTGCTTTCTGCAAACAAATAAGCGAGGAAAAGGTATTCACACTTTCACTTTTAACCTATGAACCAGAGTGGCATTTACTTTCCAGGTGATATTTTTGTTCCACGCAAATTCAGTTGTAGCTTGAATCCTACCTCGCTTGCATCCGTTCAAAAATCAGATGAGTCTATATTAGCTGTTGTCATGCGTTCTCCCTTGGCTTCTTACATCGAAATTGCGTGTAATTCAAATGATGAAAATGGTCGTACATTTCAACCGCTTGCTCATAAAGTTTTGCACACTGCAGTTTGGATTTCTTTGATAATCAAGTATTCTATCACTTTCATTTTCCTAATTTCAATATTTCTCGCTGCACTTCCTATTGGCGATCACAGCCATCAGTTTTATCGTTTACTAGTCTGGTTTACCCATACTCTTGGTGTAGTTGTTTCTCCGTTAAGCTTTCCACTGTATTTCATATGGATGGTTGCTACTTCTGTTGTCACACTTCGTTTCCAGCATGTCCTTTCTGAAACACAGGATCATTTTAAATTTACTGGTAGTGATGACTTCAATTATCCCTCGCTTGTATCTCGTCGACCTAACGCTTCTGAACTTCGCAGGTCAATTACGTTAACGTTATACTCGCTCATCTCCAATCTTCGTTCCTTTGGGTTTATGGTAAGCAGAGTAATTCAACCTGTTTTTATATTTTCTACTAGTTTACCTTACAATCCGTGATTTTCTCTTTCGAAAATGGAGAATCCACTCCATAGAATAGTGACTAGCTTCTTAGAACGGTAGTGTTTATATTTACTTGTTACTACTTTTCAGTAGTACATACCTTCTAAGCGTTAGGTGTTATGTACTTATATGCTACTGTCAAATAATGGTTACAATGGGACTGAAACACAAATACTACACAGTATTTTCAAGAGAATTTACAAATCATCTAGCTATCAGTGATACTTTTCGAGAATTATTCTTGAGTGTCAAGTTTTTTTCCTCAGCTCTAAGATAACCATGGCTAGCAAACAAAACGATCAAAAGTCATTTGGTCATGTATACTTGTTCAAATCACCATATATCTTCACAAAAAGATGAAATTATCAAAACAGTTACTGCGGTAGTATAAATACTATTAGCATCGGTAATAGGATTAAGCATAGACATTACGGTTTTAAGAAAATTTAAGATGGTTTTGAAAGTTAGGACCCAAGATAAAGTAAAAAATAAATGATTCTTGTCAACAATTTTGAGCCGTTTCGAAAAGTCCATCTAATATTGTTGACTTCAAACCAGGGAGTCTGTACATATCAATATGACTCAGTTCAGCAGCTAATACGTTCACCAATACATGCTACGTTTTGGTGTGGCCGCTCCAACCCTCCTTACAACTTCCTCATTCAATATAGTGTTTCATCAAAATACATGAAATATATATCTACTCAACTTGTCGAATCATTGTAGTAGGTAAGGTGGTAAAACAGTAAGAATAATAAGTGGGGAAATAAGCGAATGATTATCGAAAGTTTGGAGTAGTAGCACGTTCATAATGTAGATGGTAACGCAGGATGAATGAACCATATCTCAATCTGTGTGCACGAACTATCCAACCTATCAGAATAGGAACCAGTTCACCTAGAATAATACGTCGAAGATCTCTGATGTTCGGGTGTTTTAAAAGATTATCAGTTACTTCTAGTTTCTTAATGACAAAACCAAACCTCTGTCCTGTGGAAAGTGCATGGATTCAATTTCGAATAAAACAGATTAAAAAACCTAAAAATACACAATTTGTCATCTATGAAGGCAATGCATTTGTGATGTAAGTTGATCTGTTTTACGGTCTATTACTTAATAGAATAAGCCTTATTAGTCGTTAGCCAAGATGAATAGAGATTTGAACAGCCACTTCTACTCAAAAATAGATTTAAACAGTCAGTTCGAAAATCAAATGTGCTCAAGTTTCCTAATTTCAGTTTATAGCGCCATTGATCACTTCGTAGCCAGATACATCTACATAAGGATGGCAGATTAATAGGTGAAGTTTTAAAACTTTATCAGTTGTGGGGGTTGTGACATGTATTACGAATACCCAACCACCGACTGCATCGTGCAGCTACGTTTTGTGATGTAGGAGTAGGTTGGAAGAAAGCTCGGGGAGGCCAAACCAAAATATGACACAAATCCATGAAGTCACTGTTAAGTGGACTGAGTCATGTTGGTAGCTGCAGGCCACCTGGTTGGGGTCCGCGAGAGGATAGTAATCGATGGTTAGAGACCTTGAAAGATATGGCTCAGAATCGTTTGCAATGGTGCAGGTGCAGGTGTTCTCTCGAATTCTAATCTCCTGAAGTTCTCATGACTTTTCTTTTTAAGTTGATTCCTGTGGGATATACTTCTCGGACGATATCTTCAGTCCCTATTCTTTCGATTACCGCTAATATTTATACTATCTCTACTACTATGGGATTTGAATTGACAATTGCGTGTCTGTGCTAATGTGGTATGGCAACTTGAACTGATGTACGTCTGTACGAAGTTCTATGCTGTAGCTGACTGACTGACATTATGGTAACTCGTAGTTTGTTTTGAATTGAGTGGTTCAACAGGTTTACTGGAAAAGGCTTTCCCATTTTGTTATGTCAAATGAACCAAGAAAGTTCAGTGTTCTGAAAGTAACTTGATGAGAGTAATAATAGTTTATTTATCAATCCATACTTCATGGTTTGCTAATACTGTTGGGTACTATTTATCTACTAAGCATTCTCTTAACATAATATATATGATTCTGCGTTGGCTTATTTAAAGTTGTTCTTACCATAGTTTTACTTTCAGACTAATGTAGATTCGGAAAATATTTTACTTACTTTGGGGACACTAAGTTCCGTCTGTTGTATCAACCAAGAAGGTGTTATAAGCCAGTCGTTACCAACCCCAGAGAAAATGTTTTTCTTCCACAAACGCCACCACAATCATCACCACCAAGGGAATCCTAATGCAAACAAGTCTCAAAATGTTGTCTGTAAATCAAGCTCAAGAATAGAAGAACGTTTAGACCATCAGAAATCCGAATCAGGTCAGCTGAACACATCAGTATTTCTTCACACAATAGAACAAGTAATTTTTGGTTTTTTAGCAAATCTTTTTCTAAAGTCTTGGACAATAATATAGCTTATAAATATCATCAAAATCTAACTGTAAAGCAATGCATCTCAGAAAATTAAAGACCATTAAAATTCATCTAACGACCAAAAAATCTAGAAAATCTGCATTGCACTGTAAGGCTACTTTATAATTGTCTCAGAACTGAATTCTGTTTTTACACATTTGCAATGTGAAATCTTGGAGACTTGTTGTTTCAGGCTGCCAGTGCTTCCGACTATACAAAAGTGAATATGTAAAAGAACGGAATAATAAACAATAAGATTCGCATGAATAGATGGAAAAGTTATAGTGTAGCGATCTCATCAGTAGGCTTCAGTCACTGATTTCTAATCTTAAGAAAATCTTTGCTGCGAAGCATGCTTCCTCCGATATGGCTTAAGCTAAAATCCAGTGACTTCATGAATTAGGGTAATAGCTTAATTTACCTACTCTTGACCTAGTTTTCTACACTACAACTCGAGTTTTGAATATTAGTATCCTAGCTTTCTGCATAGGTGTATTCGAAGCATTGCTCGTATATCGTGGGACACCCGAGTGAGCAACGCTGTTATTAGGAAACGGGTACTAGGTAAGAATGGCAGATCAATCGATGAAGTGGTGAAACTTCATCAGTTGAGGTGGTTGGGACATGTGTTGCGTATGCCAAACCACCGACTGCCTCGTCGAGCTTTGTTTTGTAGTGTAGGAGTAGGTTGGAAGAAAGTTAGGGGCGGCCAAACCAAAACATGGCATAAATCCATGAAGTCATTGACGAGTGGACTTAGCCATGTCGTTAATTGTCGACTACCTGGTTGGGGTCCGCGAGATGATAATAATCGATGGCTAGAGACCTTGAATGACATGGCTCAAAATCGTTCGCAATGGCGCCGGTGCATTTATTCTTTGTGTTCTCTCAAATCCTAATCTTCTGGGTTATTCAACACCTCTAGTTTTTACTTTCTAAACTTATCTCATTGAATCATACTTCGTGAATAATAATTCTAACTTCTCCGATTACTTCTAAAATACCTATACTACCTCTTCTACTATTGGATTTGAATTGACAATTATATCTCTGTGCTGATGTGGTATGGCGACATGAACTGATGTACTTACGTACGTAGTTCTACGTTGCAACTGACTGACTGACTGACTGAGCTTTCTGTCTGTGTATATAGATTCTGCTGATCAGGCGTTTGTTTAATTACTTATATATATCTTTTATGGCCCGACCGTAGATGCTAACTTGACGTTGTGGTTGGGCTTGCCTATCGTGGTAACCCAACTGAGCTATATTGGCTGGAATATATGTTCCTATTGGTCCTACCATGCCAGACAGGTCGATTGGAGAACGATTAGACTAAAAGAAGCTACTCAAGTTCTGAGGGCGGAGACGTACTGTTGACTGTAGGGGGTTGTGACAGCAGCAAGGTGTTTCTCTCGGACAACCAGCATCTGCAGCGACGCTGCTTCCCCTCAGGGAAGAAAGTAGTTAGAAAACGTCGACCTTGAAAATGTCACACCTCACCTTACCCCATGGATTTCCGTCCTTTGCAGTAAATCCATTTGGATTGCGGAGCTAACATTTCCGAAACATCCAACAAAAAGTTCGTGCGTGATTCGCCTCAAGCAGTTGTTCTTTGGGCTCTGGGATCACGCTCCCAGATTGTAAAGAAGTTGTAAAGACATGTAAAGAAGCACTCTTCCACCTTGTGGGCAGCTGAAAAGTGACATCGCTCTCATATCCGTAAAAGCTGATGCAAGCGTTTCGAGTGCATAATTCGTTATCCTTGGTCTCCTGAAACCACATTCTAAACTACATTTTGGAGCTTTCAATGTTCGAAAGTTGTGTCAAAAAAGGACAACAAGCTTCCTTAGCTAGGACTCTAGAATCTTGTGCCATAGATGTATGCTGCATCTCCGAAACGTGCATTCAGAATTCGAGTAGCGTCATTCATTTAACCTCACCATATTAAAATCAAGAACCCTCTCGACCTACTCTTCGTGTATCTGCAAGCCCCATTGCTTCTTCCCAGGGTATCGCTGATATAGGTCTAGCATTAAGTTCTAAAGCAGAAGCAGCTCTTTTACACTGGATCCCAGTAGATAGTCGCTTGTGTTCTGCCCGACTAAACGGGACAATAAGGACTCAGAAAGATAGGGACACCCGCCGTTGCCTCTTCGTTGGTGAGTTTGACAGAATGCTTTCAGACCTCCTACAAAAAGTGGGGCGCTCTGATATAGTGATAGTGACTGGTGACTTCAATGCTCAAGTAGGTAGACTAAGCAAAAAGGAATGACACCTGGGTGGATCTCATTTTGTTGCAATTCAGAGAACAGATAATGGCGACCGTCTACTGCAGCTAAGCTCAGATAGACACCTATTTTTAGAAAATACTAACTTTAAGCACAAGGCAAAACATCTTCTGACATAGTGACCCCCAAAGTCGCCTCAACGCTGGACTCAACTAGATCACATCGCTATCAGCCATTGATGGAGGGGTTCGATAGAGGACTGTCGCGCGTTCTGGAGCACATGTTTAGATTCAGTTCATGCTCTAGTGAAAGCGCATATTTGTTTGCGACTTACCAGACGTAGGAAAGACACCGCAAGAAAATCTATTAGGGTTCTACCTAATGATAGCTTTGCTATGAATATATTTCAGGAGTAACTAGAAGAACAGTTGGTTGGCCATGTAGTAATTGATGCCCACCCGAAGGCAGTTTGGAACGATACCCAAAATGCTGTGGAAACAGCAGCGACATCTGCCAGTAAGGTAAACCATAAGGCTACGAAGAAGCCTTGGATCTCAGTAGCATCTGCTTAACTTGGAAACTCATCCCGTCTGGCTCTCAACATGATCCAGAGTGGAGTCAGCTTAAGAGAAGGCTGATAAAAGGCCTTCGCAATGATCGTGCGGTTAGAGAAAGCAAGAAGGATGAAAATAGCAGCGTCGATAGGTAACAGTAGACAACTATTCAGATTGCTTAGAGAAACCACTATTAGAAATCCGAATGTGAGTGAGACTATTTCGGAAAAGGATGGTCTTATTATCCATTCTCAATCCAGGAGATTGGACCGATGGGCAGAACACTTTAGGGATCAGTTCAACTGGTCTTCAGCCACACTTCGGTTGCCCACGATCCCCAGTCATCCTGAATGGCAAATCGATATAAGTCCTCCGAGTTTTCTCGAAGTCGAAAAAGCTATGGGAAATATTAAGGGAGGGAGAGAAGCAGAACCTGATAGGCTTACCCCTGACATTTTTAAGCATGGTGGTCAAGCTTTAACAGTTAGATTGACTGAGATCTTAGGTAGAATCTGGGAACTGGGCGTAACCCCTCTGATCGGTCTCAATTACTGATTATTCCAGTCTATAAGAATGGACAAAAATCCTCCTGTGATGGACATAGCCGAGTCAGTTTGACTGATACGGTATCTCATACTGGCTCCAATAATACTGCGACGCCTAACTAAAGCTCATGAGTAGCAGACTAGAGAAAACCAGGCTGGCTTCCGACCTGGACATGGCTTTATAGGCTACATATTCATACTACAACAGCCCCTGGAACAAAGACACGTCCGATAATGTTTGTTTTCCTCAACCTTAGAGCGGCGTTTGACTCTGTTGATCGTGAGTTTCTGTGGCAGTGTCTGTCATTGAAAGGTGTACCAAAGAAGTGCATTGACCTTATATAAGCTCTCTACTCGAACACTTCTTGTCGAGTGACAGCTTATGGCGAACTGTCATCCGAATTCTTTACTTCAAGTGATATCTGTCAGGGTTGGAAACTTTCTTCATTCTTGTTTAGTTTTTTCATAGACATGCTTCTAGATATAACATTATCTTTTTCTGAACTTTCAGGAGTAGACCTACGAGCAGACTCATTGGTTGACTTAGAATATGCCGACGACATAGTTCTATTTTGTGGAGACGCTGACAAAATGCAGAGTTTTCTGAACACTTTAAGCAACGACACAAGTATTTTTGGAATGCAATTCTCTTCTCCGAAATTCAGTGTTGCCTCAGAATTGGTTTGAATCGGCACTTGAACTAGTGGTGAAGAGTGAAGAAGTTGAGCATGTTGACCGCTTCAGTCCAGGTCTCTGACCATCGATTACTATCGTCTCGTGGACTCCAACCGAGTACCCTGCAGCTACCAACATGGCTCGGTCCACTTGTCAGTGACTTCATAGATTTGTAACATGTTTTGGTTTGGCCTCCCCTAGCTTTCTTCAAACTTACTCCTACACCACGAAACGTAGCTCCACGATGCAGTTGGTGGTTGGGTATTCGTAACACGTGTCCCAACCACCTCAACTGATGAAGTTTCATAACTTAAACTAATAATCTGCTATCCTTACATAGTACTCGTTTCCGAACAACAGTATTGCTAACTCAATAGTCCCGAGATAAACGAACAATGCTTCGGAGACACCTATGATCGAATGCTGGTAACCTACGAATAAATTCTACTTCTTCTGGTCATGTTTCGCATCTATAATGTAGGGCTAGGCAAACTGCTGCACAGTAGGCTCGTTTCTTCTGTTAGCAGACGGATATCTTGCCGATGCCATAAGTGACACAAGTTATGGTTTTATGTAATGAAATATCTTTCTCATCCCAGCCTGTATATTAAGAAATCCCATAACCATCTGTCCTTTTTGACGGTAATCAAGGTGTATTTTCCAGATATGTTGGGAGTTACTTAGAACTCTGCTTGAAAGTATTGACTTATAAATATTTCACATTAATCTCAAATCCACACTCTTTCATAGAGCCTCAGTTTCCATCGCTGCAGTTTTGCAAAATGCTTAGTATATTTTCAAAGTTTAAATTATTATACCTCTTGTATTTCTAAGCTTTGCTGAATTATTCATTTTCAATAGTGGTTTGAGTTGGGAGTCTAAATTAATTATGCAACTTTTGGTAGCTGGATAGTTATAAAAACGAATTTGTTTCGTGCTTAACCATTCCTCTGGAATTAAGATTTGCGCATCAGACTTAAAAATGCTTATTGCAGGAATTTGTTAGACGTGCGCATTCATCCTTATCACCCTGAGTACACGTTATATTTTTGGTTTAATGTGTAAAAGTACTCCCAGTTCAAAATTGCTCTGTATGTTGATGAAGTAAATCATTTGTTTCGAAACTTGATTGTATTCAACGTTTATTGAAATTCATAGTGTACCAAACTGGATCAACGAGAATCTTTCAAAACTCAAAGTTCTACCCTAAGCCGGGTACCTACTAACAGTGATCCTAATGAGACACATGCTTTTCAACGAAGTGTAATGTTTCCACTGGACAGTTGTATTGCACCGGTGGTTTTAGATTTACGAACCGATTTCTGTTATCCTTTCTTATCGTGTTTCGAGAAGCCACGTTGGGACCGTTTTCTTTCATCTCTTAAACCGATCGGTCTGTCAATTCTAATCAATAATTGCCACTGTTCTATTGGGAAACAGCGAATCAGCTTTTTTGAAAGAGTAAATGCAACTCAAAAGTATTTCAATTCATCATCGTGTATTACTGCACTACCACTTACTTTCTGTCTGTGTGGTCTTGCTGGTCAGATAGGATTTCGTGATGGAGCTTTGAATGGTTTTGTTACTCATGGATGCTTGGGTGCTTATTCCGTATGCTCACCTGCATATTCTTCTAACTCTAACGTTGATGATGTGAACAACAAATTACTTTCAGAAGAAATCCTTTCAACGAAAGAAAATACAAATAACGTAGGTTTGTTTACATTTCGTATCTGTGTTTGTGATGTTATTTTGTTTCTGCCTTACTGACTAACTTTTATGGTTCAAATTAAATATTACCTCATTTCTCATAGAATAACTGACCTTTTTTGCTTCTTATCCCTAAGAACCTTCTGAGGCTAATGATCCGTCAGTGTAACAGCCTGCGAATAGTTGTATCAATCCCGATGATTGAATTTCTTAGTAAAATAATAATGCAAAATGCAAGCAAAGCTGAATGATTAGCATTAACATAATAGACTGAAAACTCATTTCACTTATGCTACCATTTTGGTGACTTCACAGTAGCTTGTTACTTTCAAACAAGCTTTGTATTGAACCATAGTATTACTTTGCTGATTTTTCAAACAGATATCCTCTATCTTCATAGATGTTGTTTACGTATTAGTTACAGTCCATCGTTGGAAACATAGGGAGATTTAGATCGGTGACTTAGACAGATCCATTCTTTTTCCTCTCTTGTTATTTGACGTAATCTTCTTTCGTCTTCATTTCTTTATCCCTTCGAGTTTGTCACTAATGTTCGTATTACTGTCACTACCCCTTTGATGTTTTATCTCTGTTCTGATGTTAAGTGTGACCACTTTCAACGATGATCATTTCTAACAGACCGTGTTTACGTCTGTTTGTCTGATACACTTTTCGTCTGGATGAGTCTTGTGTTCCTTAACTCTCAAAATCCATCGGTTATTGGATTCCAAATACCGTGTTGTTAAGTGCGTATCAGTTTCATCATTAGGGATTAGATTTCCGTTTTTACATAACACTTGTTTCTAGCATAAGACGATAAATATGGTATTATTTAGGGTTGTCAGTAAGATTCTAGTTTAGGAAACATAGAGGATCAAAACTGGTTTTTAACTGAACATCGTCATACAACACTTCATAAACAGTATTATGATGATTCAAATAGTATGTAGTCAAACGATATTTGAATAAATACACATACTCTTACTTTTGTATGCATAGGTGTTTTGATTTTTTAAGTAGTCCGTACAAAAAATGTAAGACATATTTTGCTGTTAAATGCACCCATTTTAGTCGGTTGGATTTCTAACATATTTCAATGCCAATTATTGGACTTTGATTTTTACTCAATTTAGGATCGAACTCATTTGGCATATTGCTTTAGCTCTGTCTTCTCAGACCCAAACATGCAGGGCGGTTATCAGCTGTTGTCTCAAGGTACTGGTGAAATTCTTGCTAGTTTGTGTTCTGATGTTTGGGATGGGCGGGACATCGTACCACTATCAGAGAGAGAACGTGAACTAATCTTGGGATTTCACAATCGGCATCTGTCATCTGCATACTGTATTGGATTCGCTTATTCTCCGTTGGTTGATAAAATTGAGGAATCTTACAAACTGTTGTTGGGTAATCTTTCCAGTTCGTCAGATATCTTCGTGCTTCGTTTACCAGTAGTAAGATTTAGTGCATCTAATTTCTATTTTCATCTATTCTTTAATGAGCTAATTAAACATGTTTACATATCTAAACTCTGTAAATCACTACCCTATCACTGTAAATACGTGCGTATTTATTGTCTTTGTATTAATTTTGCCTTTTAAAGTATGGTGGACATTTTTCTAATAAAGATTGAAGTTTGTTTGCAAAATCACTGAATTTCATCAGTGGTCGATAGATTATCTCTTTCTAGTACTTGATAGTTCAGCAGTACGAACTCTTGATATCATCCTAATACATTTAAACTCAGTCATACCCGTCGGGTCACTGAGTCTTTATTGAATTTCACCAAATCAAGATAGATAATTATAGGATATTCAGTATTGAGTATCTCGGAATAAATTCATAATTATTTAAATCTCATTATCTGGGATAGTTAGTCAGTCCTGTTTTGTAACACAAAGTAGAAAAATTATTACGATTTTATTAAGAAAGACCATTTTACTCTTCTTTGTTTTGTGATCAACCCGCTAATAATTATCGAAGACCACACATTTTTAGAAGAGCTGTCAGAATGTTAACTCGTGGATACTTTCACTAAGTTCCTAGCCAATACTCGGCATGGAAATTTTCAGTACAGTTCGTCACTATATTGTAAAGTCAGTCAAAATATGTATGTATAGACACTCGTAACTGATAAAAAGCTCTGCTTTTAACTGCTGACGTTTTTATCATTATCAAACTGCTTCCACCAAAAATAGTTATTGATCTTTTAAAGCACCCGGTGTTCCGATCAGTATTCAGGAAAATGAATCGTTATATTAGACCGACATAGAAAGTAATCAAATTCTTTCCTCACATGATGGAAAATATGCAGACACAACAACTTCAATCATTAGTTCATCAATACAAATTACTGGAATTATCACTGTTAGGAGAGAATGTATTCAACTAAAGGAACGGGTATGGAAAATTCTCTGGTTAAAATACACATCCATGTAAAATAGTGAAAATGTTTGGAACTATAGAGTTGTGGAGATTGTTGAATTTCACTGGAATCACGAACTAACCACAGTTACACGGCCATTTAAAACCTCGGAGCACTGGATGGGCGTCTCGTCCTTATACGGAACTTCTTAACAGAGTCCCATACTAGAACGAGACGTCTGTACACTGATATTTAGAGGAATATTTCCTTCTGACAGTGTGTATCGCTTCAAATTGTCTAACTTAATAAATCATTATAACTGTATAAATTAAAATTTCTAGATTCCCATCAGTGCATGGCAATATTCCATTTTTTGCTTTTCTCTCTCCTTATTTAACTAAGCTTGATGATAGTTCACCAGCAATACAGCGAAAGGTATTGAAACACGTAGTTTGTAGTCGTTCGTTTTCAAATCGTTCTCCACTACTACATGTCATGGACAACAACAGTACCAACAACAGCAGTACCAATAATAACAGGATTTCTCATTATAGTGATATTTCTATAGAATCCGGAGATAATTCGAAATTCAAAAGAGTACCACGTGGTTGTCGACTAAATTTTATAAAGAATATGAAAGGCTTCAGTTTTCATTCATTCTCTAAATTTTTGCGGCAAACCGATCGACAAAAACACGGGTGTAATAAGGAGAAAGAAAGGTATTCAAATGATAAACTTCTTAAACGTTTACTGAATAAGAGAAGTGATAGGTTCTCTAAAAAACGTGGAATTGGTCCTCATCGAGTCAGTAATGATTTTGGTGAATATGATACTAACTGTTTGGTTTTGAATGAATTTCCAAATGCGAATTGTGTTTCAGAAACTGTTAATCATCGCGAAAGTAATAATGACAACTTGGATCGTGATGAAAAGTGAGTAGGGCGATTTTCTTTTGTCATCCGTTTTTCTAGTATAATACTAATGTATGTGGTCTAACTACAATGATCATACCTAGAAAATATTCCCTTGACTTATCTTAAACGTAGTTCTATGTATAATAATCAGATAGTGAGAGAAATTGAAGCGATTCACCTAAATAAGCTAGTCACCAAAAATAACGTCAAAGAATTTAGGACATGGACAACTTCTTGAAACTAGATGCTGGAAATTTGGGATAGGTACTGTAAAGAGCATTTCAACCAGTCTACAATTGATCATATTCTGAATACGTTATTGAATCACAACCAAATTTGGAAAGACCGCGATAAACCAGAAATAAAATAACAGAACCTAGTTGTTTGTGTTCAAAATGTTTTGATAATTATTGAGAAAGCTACCGGTTAAAGTGACTGATTCTATCTCGAGCTAATTCCGTCCTGGACTATTAACAAGGACAGAGCTCTTTTTATTATCGTTACAAATGAAGTAGCTTGGTCAACAGGATCTTTAAGATGCTAGAGTTCATAATCATTCAGCATGCAGCTATAGATCGGGCACAACAAGTTCGATAAAACTAAAATTGAAAGCTTAGAAACTAATTCATCTATAAAATCTTCAGGAGTGTCAGTAAAGTTTGTGCTGATCTGCTGCTAAAAGATAAATTCATTAGTTTGTAACGTATGTGCTTTTACTGGCTTTTAATCATAGTCATCTTCAATCTATTCAAAGTATATTATTTGTTTACGGTTTAGAGGAAGAGTCCCAAAACGTAAAATCAGTCAGTTATTCAGATGTCCAACTTTCCGTAAATTAAGGTTGTCTCAACAAGTAACATCCATGATAAACCACATTTCCTAACCTGACACTCAGTATTAGTTGAAATAGAATTAGTTTAGAAAAGCTGTCACTGGCCAAACTGAAACTTTGTATCAGCCTAGAAAGCTACAACCTATCTTCTGAAACCATTTGGAAAGACTTTGATATGATACTCAGTAATAAAAACTAGCGGCCCTGTTCTCAATAATCCAACTACAGTAACTCCGTATCTTTGCGGATTCTTATTATGTTTTGGTCATTTTGATGCTCATATATTTCTGTTTTTCTTTTAGATTTATATACTTCAAACCAGTGCACTTTCTTTCAAGGTTTTATGTTATTACATCTCTTTCTCTTAGTCCACCTCCGAATTAATCAAATCCAATTTATAAAAAAGTGTTACATTTACGCGTCTTTTGACCGTAGCTACTACCTGGACGTAGTGCTTGGGCTTGCCTGTTGTGATGACCCAACAGATCTATATTGTCTGGAACGCCTGTTCCTTTAGGGTTTATCATGCCAGGCATTTCGATTGGAGAACGGTTAGACCGAAATCAGTAAGTTAGGGTCTGAGGTTAGATGTTTTCCTCAGACAACCAGTATCTTCAGAGATGCTACCTTCTCACAACGGAACGAAGGGAGTAGAAAAGATAGGCCATAAAAATGTCGCACCTCACTATACCCTAGAGATTTCCGTCTCCCGCGGCGAGGCCTTTTAAAGAGTAGAACTAATACGTAAAAAGACCGTGCGCGACCGGCCTCAAGCAGTTGTCATTTGGACTCTGAGCTCGTACTCCTGGGTCGATAAAACCAACGCTAACGCAACTTCCTTTTCATGACCCTCAAGCAGTGCCCTTCCACGGTGTGGGCGGTCGGGAACTGAAGTTCGCCGTTATGCTCTTAACAGCACACATACCAATTCGCTCACTATAAAATCTTTTTCACTCTCTTGTCCCCACGGCTAATCCTTCTCGTGCCTCTAGTGCTAACGGTTTGATTACACGAAACATCATTCCTGGTCTCTTTAAACCACGCTATAAACTACATGTTGGTGGAGTTTTCGATGCCCGGACCTTGTGCCAAATAGAACAACAGGCTTCCTTAGTTGGGACATCAGAATCTCGCATCACCCATGTATGGTGCATCTCCGAAACACATACAGCATCCGAGTATAGTCATTCATCTGAGTGCAGAAGGTCCTAATCGATTAAACCCTTAGATTTTTAGGGATGGTGGTCTAGTTTCAGCAGTTAGATCGACTGAGATCTTAGCTGAAATGTGGAAACTGAATGTGATCCCATCTGACTGGTCTCAAACACTGATTGTCCCAATCTATAACAAAAGGCGAAAGTTCGCTCGTAACATTCACAGAGGAATCAGTTTAACTAATATATATATAAAATATCAGCTTTAATGATGCTCCGACGCCTAACTAGTGCTCGAGAAAACCAGGTTGAATTCAGACCTGGACGTGGATGCATAGACCAGAAGTTCACACTACGTCAGGTCCTAGAACATAGACACATATTTCGTCCTCCAAGATTGGGTGTTTTCCTCAACCGTAATGCAGCATTTGACTATGTTAGACCAATAGTGTCTGTCATTGAAAGGCTCACCAAAAAAGTATGATAACCTTGTACAGACCTGATGGCCTGTTGTATGGCGAAATCTCGGCACGGATACAAAAGGCTCCACTGGCTTTTGCCACTTGCGTCATCTGTGGCATCGGCAAGATATCCGTCTGCTAACAGAAGAAACGAGCCTACTGTGCAGCAGCTTGCCTCGCCCTACATTATAGATGCGAAACATGACCAGAAGAAGTAGAATATATTCGTAGGTTACCAGCATTCGATCATAGGTGTCTCCGAAGCATTGTTCGTTTATCTCGGGATGTCTACGACAAACTTAAACAAGAATGGAGAGAGTGGACAGCCCTGACGGACACCACTTGATGTAGAGAATTCAGATGACAGTTCGCCATAAGCTCTCACTCGACCAGTGTTGTCGAGTAGAGTGCTCCTATAAGGTTAATGTACTTCTTTGGTACACCTTTCAATGACAGACACTGTCACAGACCCTCACGATCCACTGAGTCAAATGCCGCTTTTAGGTCTGCGCCTAAGCTGACTTCTTTCTTCATCATGTTCATAGTCAGGTGAGATGCGTTTTCGAGCATCCATCAGTTCGGTAGATGCGACTGAAATCCACGGCTTCATCCTAGCCTTATGGTTTACCTTGCTAGCAGATATCACTGCTGTTTCCACAGCCTTTTTGATATCATTCCAACCTGTCTCCGGATGGGAATCACTTGCATGGTCGCCTAACTGTTTTCCTAGTTCCTCCTGGAATAATTTCTTCGCCCTATTATAATTAAGTAAAGCCCTAAGAGGCTTTCTTACGGTGTCTTTCCTACGTCCAGTAAGCCTCAAATAAATACGAGCTCGCACTAGGGCATGATCTGAATTTAAACTTGTGCCCCAGAACGAGCGACAGTCTTCTATTGAACCTCTCCATCGGTGGTTGATGGAGATATGATCTAGTTGCGTCCAACGTTGAGACGACTTCGGGGGTCGCCAGTTCAAAAGATGTTTTTCCTTATACTTAAAATTAGTGTTTGCTAGAAATAGGCGGTTATCTGAGTACAGTTGCAACAGACGGTCACCATTGTCTGTTCTTTGAGCCGCGACACCATAACATCCACCAAGATGTCTTTCATTTTCACTTGGTCTACCTACTTGTGCATTGAAGTCACCAGCCATTATAACTATATCAGAGCGCTTAGCCTTTTGGAGGAGGTCCGAAAGCTTTCTGTAAAACTCATCTTTTACATCATCTGGACTGCAGTCAGTGGGGGCGTAGGCTGATATGACGAAGAGGCAGCGACGAGTGTTCTTATCCTTTCGAAACCTTACTGTCCCGTTTAGTCGGACGGCGCATGAGCGACTATCCACAGGGATCCAGTCAAGGAGAGATTTTTCTGCCCTACGACTCAATGCTATACCTACGTCAGCGAGACCCCGCGAAGCAGCAGCAGGGCTACCGGATACACGAAGGGTAATTTGAGCTGCTTCTTTATCTTGACATGGTGAGGTCAAGTGAATGATGTTACTCGGACACTGTATGCGCGTTTCCGAGACGCAGCATACATCGATGGCACGAGATTCTAAAGTCCTAGCTAATGATGCCTGTTGCCCTATTTGACACAATGTCCGTACATTGAATGCTCCAACATGTAGTTTAGAGCGTGGTTTCAGGAGACCAGAAATGACGTTTCGTGAACTCGCATCGTTTGCATTAGCTGTGCAGTGAGATAAGGGAATGTGAGTAGATTTAAGTGTGGAGATAAGGGAGGTGTGTGTGGGTGTAGGAAGGATTTGATTTCGACCAATTTGGTCTCGTGTGCTGTTACGCGTATGAGGTCGGTTGTCATTTCCCGGCTGCCCACACCGTGGAAGGTTGTTTCTTGAGGAACATGAAAAGGAAGGTAGATTAGCGTTGGTCTGAACGACCTGCGAGCATGACCGCAGAGCCCAAGGGACAACTGCTTGAGGCCGGTCACGCACCTCCTTTTGATGAGAAGTTTTTTGAGTGTTAGCTCCGCTCTTGAAAGCCGTTAGTGGGCACCCTTACCGACGGAGACGGAAATCCGTGAGGTAGGTTGAGGTGTGACATTTTTAGGGTCGACCCCTTCTAACCCTTCCTTCTTTGTGAGAAGGCAGCATCGCTGCAGATGCTGGTTGTCCGAGGGAAACACCTTACTGCTATCACACCCGTCTGCAGTCAGCAGTATGACGTCGCCCTCAGACCTTGAGTAGCTTCTTTTAGTCTCATCGTCCTCCAATCGACCTACCTGGCATGGTAGAATCTTCAGGGACATATGTTCCAGCCAATATAGCTCGTTCGGGTCATCACGATAGGCAATCCCGACCACCACGTCAAGTTAGCAGCTTCGGTCGGGACCGGTGATACTCCTGTTACCTCTACTACTATGGGATTTGAATTGACAATCGCGTGTCTGTGCTAATGTGGTATGGCAACTTGAACTGATGTACGTCTGTACGAAGTTCCACGCTGTAGCTCGCTGATTGTTATTGTTCATCTAAACGTAAAACACTATGATTATTTTGAAATCTATAAGTCATTCGTTAACTTGCACACAAAAGCTAGTCTCTCTATTACCACACTTTAATATTTAGTCTATGGCTGTTTGGTAAGGTGATCTTTGTCTTTTAATATCTTAGACCCCTGTCGTATATACTAGTTGTTTTTCACATCCGAATTCCTCCTGTAAATATTGCTCACAATAACCACTTTTTGTTGTTATTTTATAGGACTAATGTACTTATTGATCAGAAAGAAGTGGAAAATTTATTGAGTAATCAAATATTTTTAGGTTTGGTAAGTATGCAATATCAAGCAAATCCTCAAGTTGTGAAGTCCATCAAACAACTTCACCAAGCTTGTATACGATTCGTGCATTTTTCTCGAGTAAGTGACAGTGCTGTAGTTAACGGCATCGTGTTTACTTCATACGAAATTACCTTTGAAATATTCGCTAATATCCATAGCTTTTAACAATAATTTTGAGGGTCCCATCAATTACTACATTTTGTCCTCCGTTTCCTCAAAGTATTTAGCTAAAAGAAAGTCAATAAACCTATACAGTTAATTTAAACATTCAATTATATCATGGTTCTAAAAACCCAGTAACCTAGTTGTACCACGATCTGCCGTTTAAAAAGTGTAGCGCTGAAGTCCGTGTACACTTTTACTGATAACTTGTTAGTTTTTATTATGATTTTTCAAGAAAAAGTCACTGTGTAAAAAGGGACTTTTTAACAGGATATTTTCTTGTTTGACCATATTTTTAACTGAAAATTGTGATGTCAGCTGAATAGTTTGTTTATATTTGGACGCTGTGCCTTCCCATAATATATGTTCAATTATTTCTAGCAGTAACGATAATAATGTTTTGATGGGATTTCGCTGATATCTTCGAGCTACGTAATTTTCAGTCTTATTTTTTTCATAATCAGCGTATAATGTCTCGATGTGTCTGAAAAATATGCTTCATACATTGTCATTAATTATATGGTTATTATCAAATAGGCTACTATGATACTTAGTTCCTCGTTCAATGTAAACTATTGAACTACCTTTTCAAGATTTTCTAAATGATCAATAAAACTGTTCGCCAATAGTTCTTTTTACTGTACATGCTTACTTATCCACTCTTAGAACTACCTTCAGTGCTGTCACTAAGTGAATTCTCCAATCTTAGTATTTTGTAAGTTGTATATTTCGAAATACTCTACTGTAAATTATTCAATATCTCTCTTAAATAACGAGAGTTCGCCTTCAGCTATTTCGTAAATGTTTCTTTTCGTATATTTTGTTAAGGAAAATGAACTTCGAAGTAGAGTGTTTGCTGAACGTTTGGGCTTAGAATGCGGTTGGAATTGTCATATATCGCTTAAAAGTCCTAATTCTGTCAATAATCGCAAATCCGTTGATCTGCCTGAGGAATTACGTAAAAGTAATAAATTTTCCGTTGGTACTAATTTGTTCGTCACTGAAGAAAAATACTTTGTTGGTGAGTAATCTGATCTTACATTAATTTTAACAAACATTTTTTACCATCTGACCGCGTTTTTATTATTTACTTTCGATAAGGTCCTCATCAGACTAAACGATGGTCAAGTTCTCCGGCACTAACAACGTCTTATCCTTCAGTAAGTAGTTGTATTTACCTAAGATTTTTTTGATAACAGTACTATAATACTTTTTTATATTGAAACTCGATTGGTACAAATCAGCAAGTCGGGGATATGTGTCTTGTAAATGTTTCCATTTAGTTTAAGACTATTTTTATAGCTGCTATCCAATTATCATCTAAAACTGCTATTTACATCCCTAATATTATTTGTAAATTTCATTTTCACTTATGATGTACGATATCCATGATTTGAATGCGATATATGTTAATCCCACAAACTGACTAATTGTAATTTCCTTACTTATTGTACTAAGCTAATTGTTTTTATGTTTAGAAACAGATAAAGTTTAAAGCAAAAGTTGATCTTGTTATAACTATAGCCTTCCCACAGACTCTGCACTCGCGAATATTGTGTTTACAGTTTTAGAGGTATATCTGTAGGACAACTTAAATCCTACATGTACTTCTTCGGTACACCTTCCATTAACAGACACTCCCATAGAACCTCACAATGAACAGAGTCAAATGCCGCTCTAAGGTCCAAGGTAACTCATAATTCTGTGCTTACACGCACTTTTTGTGTTGAGTCATTGAAGATCGTCAAGTTCACCATGTTTCATGATGGTGTGGTGCATTGAATTGAAATCATAAGTCAGCGATAGATAGTCAAGACACAGTTCCCTCTTCTAAGTTGTAGGTAAGGCAAGTTTTTATAAATAGAAGAACAGAGTAAAAAGGTTTGAGCTTTTATATATTTCTTTATTGTTTGGAATTTTCAATACACTATTTGTGAAAGTAACACGAACAATATTTGGTAAACAATTACTTATTATTAATTTATATTTTACAAACTCTTGGAAAGAAATTCGGTTTTACTTCTTATCCACAGGTCCTTCAATCTGATCCATCGCCTAAGTATTTCTTAGAAACCTATTGCAAATCACTCCCTTTACGTCCGAATTTCCAACAAATAGACTCTAGTTTTCAATCTTCATGCTCTCCTGATCATAATAACAGTAATTTCACTCATGCTATATCTACCAGTTACCTGCAGCAAATTCGTTCAAATGAAATTGGTGCAAAAGAATCATTTGGTCTTTATCACTTGTCCTCATCAACTACTTCAGCTAGTTCTGTATCACTCTCGGTAGATGAACAAAGTGATAATTCTGAAGAAATAAAAATCTCCGAATTATTAGTCGGAAACAAGGTAATTTTCGGTAGTTTTGTTGTGATGGTGTTCAGAATAATTGTATCATATTGCAATATCATCTTAAATACCGAACAAAATAAATGAACGATTTTACGGTTCGTAAGTTACAATGATTCATTTTTGATTTCAATATAAAAATCACTTCACTAATATTAAAGGTTTAAAGTTGGTGCTTATTTCGAGGAATATGTTGTATGTTTTCATAAAACCCAGTACCTAATTCACAGATCATTGTGGCACCTTATATTTCACTTAATAAAATAAAAGCCCTCATCAACAAACTATATGACAGCCATATAGAAAGTAAATACTCTATTAGGTGGAGAAAATTATCCGTACTGTAGATAAGCAGTGAACTCTTGATTCAAATGTTTCTATAAATCGGGACAGTTTTTCGAAATCTTGATAAGTATACATTTGATTATTCATTCATCAGGCCAGCATTGGTTTTGTAGTGAAAGAGAACACAGGTGGGGCAACCGAATTGTATTTAACGAAAATTACAGTTACTCAGTCAAATCGGAAAACCATATCGTAAATCGTTCATTTGCAAAATAACAGTTCATCCTATAGAACTGGACTGTTCCTGTTGCAAAACATCAATCCATTGTCACTATTCATGCGTTTTATACAAATTCCATTGTTTTCTAACTCTTCCTTTCTTGATCTTCCCCCATCTTCTGCTGCCAGACATTACGTTGACGCTCACGTCGTATACTACTTATAAGTAGCTCGCACCACAGCACCACAGTTTGACTTATAGTCAAAATATACATTTTCCTCTTGCTGTTATTTATCTCAGTAGTCCATACCAATACTTTTTTAGACCCATAGTCTTGATTTTTAGCATTTTTTTAAGCGTTGCTTTGAAAACATCACAAAACTTTTTTATGCTTCAAAAGAGGCTTCCTCCAAAATACCTGTAATTAATTAATCTTGAAACAAAAATTTACCTGAAATCCTTTACATTTTGATTGGTATGATTATGTAATGACTTTTTATTGTTTAGTATGATCAGTGGTTTAGTCTCCTGTACTAACACAGTTCTGATGCTCCATCGTCAAGTCTTGACATTTTTTAACGATTCGTCGTTTACTGTGTAACAACATCATGTCAAGCCCATATGATCTTTTCTTGTTGTCGGGACAAACCGAATAATCCCATCATTCACTCATCTTCTGAACGTGTTAACTATTCGTTTATCACCTTGATTATTTTTATTTTAGGTGTACGTGTGTATTGCTTACTTCGCTTATTACATGTCTAGCTTATTTTCATTGTTGATACTTAGTCATGTTTTGTCGATTGAGTTGGCACACTCCACTTCGCTATGCTTCGATTTCACGTTTCTCGTTATTTTTTTTCCGTTTGCAAGCACGAACTTATGAAATAAATTCATCCAACTTAAACCGCATTAGGCTTCTTTTCATCACTGCTGTCGCACAAACGGGGTAAACCGAAATGTATTATACCGAGATTAAAAGGAAGTTTTATTTCATTAGCATACTTAATCATTCGTCTAATGATGGATTCGAATCCACATCACTAAATCCTGTTTTATTCGGAGATCTAAAGTGCTTATCACACAAGCTGACAGGCTTGATTGGTTACTCGTTACTTTGATGAGTATCACTGATATGATTTCTGAGAACATAATTACTGCTCATCATTTTTACAATCAACTTGATGCAGACATGTTGTGGTTCTGCAGCACTTAAATTTTATGCATTTGGTTTACCTAGTCTTATTTAACACATAATTATCATTCAAATCTCTTATGCAATGTCTCTCAAAACTTGGGATGTAAAGATACACAGGGTTACCAAGTCGCATTAGTTTTTCGAACGGATTTTCTATTATATTTTTTTTTATGTACAACGAACAGTTGATCCTAAATATATTCCAGTTGTCTTTTTGATCAACTCGCTGTATTTTAACAAGTAGTGGTTTGTTGTATGTAGTATTTTGATTGCTACTTCACTTAGTACTAAGTTAACGTTTGCATTATTTTTTTTCCTTTACAGTCCCGACTTCCATGTGGAATCGATAGCATACGCCCACATTTAGAAAATGTCGATAACGTCCCATTACAAGTATCGCTGTTTACTGATTGTACCCCCAAAGGTGGTTAATTGTATTAAATTATATGGTTATTTAAGCAACATATTTTATATTTTTTAAAATCCTAACCCTATGACTTGAGTGACGACCTCGTCTTTTAATACAGTTAAAATAACTTTTTACACTGGAAATCACTAATTCAACATATTCTTCTGTCATTTGATACAAACTTCTTTCCTGAGCACCGTATGATATACTCTTGTTTAATCATCTTTCAACCTATATTGTGACAAATTATTATTGTGTGTGACTTAATGATTGTCCCTGACTTTCTGACCTTTTTGAAGAGAGAGATAGATTACAACCTAGTAGACCAGTGACTGTTGGTCGAACACCTAAGTGACGGGAGTAGCGGGAGTAACTATGACTCTCTTAAGGTAGCCAAATGCCTCGTCATCTAATTAGTGACGCGCATGAATGGATTAACGAGGGGGGGTTGTAGTGGCGGCTACCTCTTCGTGGTCCCGCTAGGCAACGTGGCGGTGGATACATCGCTGCGGCTAAACGCCGTTGAAAGGGATGTAGTAGGATGATCGAGGGCGGCCCTGGACCCTATGTTCGGGGAAGCAGCCGCAGACATCCTGTACTACTGACGCCGACCCTATGTGGTTGTCCCTTACATGCTTCACTCGATGTTGTGTGTGAACTGGCGTCGAGGCCCCTTAAACATGGGTCTCAAGTTTGGTTCCGGTGCTTTAGTGTTGAAAAGGGCATTGAACACCAATGATGTCTGCCCACTTCTGTGCGACGAGCCCTGCTTGGCTGAGCGCTTGCGTTTGGTCGAGTTCATGACATCTTCCTCATGGAAGGGTGTACGTTCTAGCTGACCTTGTGGGACAAACTCGATCTCTAGCTTAATGCGGGGTAAGATGGGCCTCGATCGATTGTATCAACGCAAGGCAGTTGGAGGCCAGACGGTTGGAATGGCTGCTGGTTAGTGCACTGCTTGGGTGGCTCGGTAACCTGCTACGGGGTCCCTTGTCCGGAAGGATGGGCCCGCCCTGCCGCCCTCGCCGATTGGGGATTGTGGGCTGTGGTTTGGTTGGTGGGATTTCTTGATTCATAAGTGCCCGTGCAGGGGCCACTGCTCGTGTGCGTGCTTTTTGGATGTCCGATGTGTCTGCAGACCAAACCGGACAACATGTATGTACCCGAAAGGGGCAGGGGTCAGTACTGTTGGCAACAGTGAGTATCCTTGCGCTGTATATCAACGCAGCGATGTGCATGTGCAGCAGGCATGTTGGTTGACCATGAATATAAGTGACAACTTCTTAGTACACTATCTTCTTAATTGTTTCAATACCGTTCACTCACTATTTACTGTTTTATTTTTATATGAAGCAGCATCGAATCCAACCAGTCAATAAAACTCACCTAGTCATCAGTCGATGATGCAAAAATCAATGTACTTACTTTTAACTAGACTACAATTATTTGTAATTCCTTTTTCTTGGGATAGTAATGGATATAGTTCAAAATCTCAGGCAACTGTAACTATCCTTTTTCACCTTTAAAAAAAAACTATAAAATGAACTGTGAGTAAAAAATATTTACAAATGAAATATATCTAAACTACCTTACTGTAAATATCATCATCTCTTGTATGTTCTTGTTGACCTACATACAACGTTTGATCACGGGTTTGTAAAGCGTGTTGTTTTATGATTCCCTTGTGAAAAAATTCATACATATTTAAAAACTTTCACTCGTTTTTTGAACTTTTTCATCAATATAACTCATTCATTTCAGTTCATCTCTGATAACTAGTTATGTCTGGTACATATATGTGCTCCAAACTTGAGTTTATCTTCTAATGTTCAGTCAGTCAGTCAGTCAGTTGCAACGTAGAACTTCGTACGTAAGTACATCATCACAGAGATATAATTGTCAATTCAAATCCAATAGTAGAAGAGATAGTAAAGGTATTAGAAGTAATCGGAGAGGTTAGAATTAGAAGATATTATTCACGAAGTATGATTTAATGAGATAAGTTTAGAAAGTAAAAACTAGAGGTGTTGAAGAACCCAGAAGATTAAGATTTGAGAGAACACAAAGAATAAATGCACTGGCGCCATTGCGAACGATTTTGAGCCATGTCATTCAAGGTCTCTAACCATTCTTCTAATGTTCAGACCCAAAAAGATGTCTACTGAAAACATCACTCCCAATTTATCATTATTAATACTTACGTGTCAACGTATTTTATCTCTGTGTTATTAGTATTTATTATTCTAGTCGAAGTAAGTTTTCATAACTTACTTACAATGCTAAACTGTTTATACATGAGTTAAATATTTCTATCAGTCTTTTATTCATCACAAATAATTCATTTTACTCACCTTTGTTTGTCTACTTATTTAAAAGCCATAAATGAAATGATTAAAATATTGAAAGAGTATGGCGACACTGTTTGCTTAATTGGAAGTTGCTATTCATTGACTAATTATGCCTTGTTTCAACAAAGTGATGTAGCCATTGCTGTGAGACCTATTCTGCCTCATTCAAATTGTCAATTTGCTAATACTAAATTAAATGTTTCGAATCAGGTGAGCTCATGTTTTTTCTCCTTGAACCATCACTCTAGTTAACAATTTTTTTTATTTTTCATATGTATCATTCATATAAACATTTTTTTTCAAACTACTATTATTTGAAAATGTGTTAGTGCAGTTCATTGATAAATCTTGTACTTGAGCACTTAACCACAGACTTCGCAATCGCTTCCTATTCGCTAGACGTTTTTCACTCTTGAACATCCAATCAAAAACAGAGAACAGAAAATATGAAAACGAAATTCATTTTGAAGGTTAATTTGTGTAAAAAAAAAACGATGATATTAGTAGTGTTTTAGGAGTAGGTGAAAATTCGAAGCCTTGTGAAGAAATTATTGAATTGATTACAAGTTAATTTCTCATTTTGCTTATATATATTTATAGTTAATAAATTGACTGATAACTAAACATTCGAGCCTAGTGTTCATAATTCCTTTGAAGCTTACTTCTCGCTCCTACAACGGATGCCTTTTGTTTTATTCTCTTTTAAGTATGTTACTCTAATCACAAAAGACTTAAAGTTTGTGCTAACACCTTATAATAAGTGTGTACATTGAATATGCTCGATACATATGACTACTAATTTTTGCATTAATTTACTTCATGTAGTCAAAAATGACTTTTCTTTTGATAATCATTATCCACATTTGACGTTCAGTGTTTTAACGGTAGATTTAATCTCCGTTTTAGCAGCTTAACTGATAGCACAGAAAAGACAGAGTTAAGTAATAACTAAGATTTCTCACGATTTACAGAATGACTGAATAACTAGTTAGAAGGTTAAAGTAGATTAAAAATGATAGACTAATTTTAACCGTAGATGTCATCAATAATCATACTGCTACTAGGACATACAGCTATGAGTCTGAAATAATCTAGATCAGATATATGTCTTTTTCTTGAACTCTTAGTGTAAATGCCAGGCTTTAAGATTGTGGTCGTAGCTTCTACCATAGAACACTGGGAACATACAAAGCGCGCAGGTCTCGTCTATTGAATCACATTAACATTTCATAATTGAGTAAAGGAAAATAGAGAATATAATGTCTATGTAAAATACGAAATTCAAAGAGAGTAAATAACTGATTTCTGTTCGCGATTCCTAATTCCGATATAAGGTCATTATGTAACTGCCTAGCTTTGACTGCTGTATCAGTCTTCTCTTGGAATCAGCTTTTATAGAAATTTCTTTCTCCGTTCATTTTAAAACGTACTTTTTAAACAATTTTAGAATATGGTGCTGCAGCCTTATAGCGATTTGTTACTGCACCTTTAGTACTCAACATTAATATATTTACAATAAGGAATACCATCTACCTACCGCTTTATAACATTAATAAAAAATAATGTGTGTGTAATTTTTTTACAAGAGTTACATCGCACGAATTTAATAGCTTCATTCATCTCAATAAATGCTTATACCTAATCAGGTAAATTTCGTGTATACGGCGCTTTCGATAACTGTAAAACTATATGTATATGTGTGCATGTTCATGAAGTTTCAAAACGGGGAATTAATAATTTTCTAGTCAATTCTATGATAAGAAAGCTCATCATTTACAAATTTTCTGTGTATTGGACTATTGAATGCGGTATTTGTTTTAATTATTTCTGTTCGCAATTTTCTTTTTGTTGTACAACTCTCAAGTCTATTGATCTACCAACAAGTGATTTCCAGTCAGAAGAATTTAGTTGTTCTAAAAGTAAATTAACTTCTACTCATCAAAAAAATGATACTACTAATGTCAATACATTTGACATTGCTGCACATCTTATACACTTAGTTACACCTTGTCTATTGGATATAGAGAAACGAGGATTTCATGTCTACGATCTTATTGTCGAAGTAAGTAGAATGAAAGTATACATAATTCTTGATTCGCTTATCAATTTTTTTTATTTAAGTAAACTCCGTAAAATGTACTTATTTGGATTACCCTATTGATTTCTTTATTAAGACTAGGATCCAACATTCAATACGCATATTCTGATAGCATCATTACGTAGTCCACTATGTTATAATCGAGATTTTGTGTTCATTGATATAGTTACTTTCCTTTAGGTATCCTATCGTTTATGAATCCTTTAAAAGTTATGTGAATTTCATTAAAACGTGCCTTATAAAATTGTTTTGTTCAATGGTATGAATTGTCTTACAGTAAATTAGTCTCAGCATCAATTATAAACAATAATACAACACACTTCTGTTTAGTACACATTCGAGCTATATTTATTTAAGAACCCGCCCATCTCCAGTCAACAAAGTTTTCTACCAGCTCGATTTCAATATCCCTTTTCTCATTTATCAATGATAAGTTGCATTAATTTCGGTATATTCGTCTCTCACTTTTTCAAAGGATAGATTAAGCGGTAAATATCCTGACAACTTCATTGTTTCTGTGAGTTTATAATGACACGTAAAAACACATAGTTAACATTCATAGCTATTCAGTTCTAATAAATCTGAACTCGGAAGGTTAATTTTGATACTTATACATTTTGGATATAGGAAATTTAAACTTCTGAAAAATTGATATTGATTTCCAGTCATCTAATTTCGATAGACTTCACTGTTCAACGTGTTCTCTAGATTCTGACTGGCTGAGTTTACTAGATGTTATAACATCAGCAACCGTGCTGTGACTGACTTATTGCTTAGTGAAATGACTTAAACAATAAAATTTACTTTAGTCATTAATTAGAATACTTTTAAACGTTTTATTTTCCTAATTCTGTGAATCAGGCTCACGCCGGTGTTAATAACCTCTATCATTGTTTGGTATTCAGTTCAACAACTCCATTAGCAGTTGGTTTGCTACAATTACTGTTATTAATAATTGGATTACCTACACGACCTGTTATTTTGCTAGATATGCGGTCAAATCTTCAACAAGGTCAATTAATTTGGTTGCCTGTGGAACCATTTCGATCAGTTATTTTTGGTTCAAGTGAAATTTTTAATAATTTAAGCAAATCTGATCAGCACACCAACTTTAATTTGTTAAATTATAGTTCGGATTGGAATTTCGAACCAAGTTTTAGTATTGGTCAGTTATTCTGGCTACTTTTCATCGTCATTCCGGCCTTATCGTTATCTTTGATCGATAGGCAAGTTGAACGAAATCAACCGTTACGTGAACCACCGATTAAACGTAATAAACTGTTTACTAGAAAGGTTTGTTACAATGTTTATTTATGTGTCTGAATGGTGTCTAATTTTAAGAACAGGTTGGATATTTATTTAAAACAAAATTCCTAATTATTTACTAATTTAGACGCTATATGTATAATTGACTGTATACTTTGTTCTGTTAGTCGGTGTTTACTCACAGCAGAATAGATCTAATTAAGGCTATAATTGTTGTTTGTTTTGTTTTCAGTGGGCATCCTCAATGTTTAGAGTATTTGCATCATGATCACTCCTGAATCGATTCATATCTTAACATTGGTTGCTATTCTTCTCCTACTTCGGTTCGTGCAACTGAGTATTGACTGGATTTTGTTGTCTTCTCCTCACTAACAAAACGAATAGCACAGAATTTCTCTCAATTAAGTTTGTCTTTGAAATAAGCTACAGTTATGTCATATCACATATATAATTGCAACATATAGATCTGCACAACTCATTCTATCGAAATCGTCATTTACCTCTGTTCACAGTATTCATTCATCGTTGGCTCACTATATGTACGTTGATAAAACAAAGTCTCAAATCTATTGAGAATTCCAACACATTTCTGTATATGGTGTTTTTTACGTTTTCATAATAGTTTTATTCATTCTATAAATGTTCAGGCTATTTTAAGCCTTATGTTCTGAACTATGACTAAATTAAGTTGACATACGGGAGTTCGTATTTACTCCTTCTTAGTCTAACGTAATCCGTATCGTTAATAACTGATTTACCAGTTATATGCAAAGGCATTTCGTTAATTTAAACCAGACTTCAATTACCATTATCTAAAGGGCACCATATGTGTAAGTTTATCTCACCAAATATATTTTAGTATGTATTACTATTTAGAGCTCACTAGGCTTTTCCCCGATTTTGGGCAGATAACTAATCCATTCTTCGCTAGTTATTCATATGTCTTTAGATCTTGTCACTTATTCGCTTATAACTTGGTTGTTTCTATTTAAATGTGTGTGTTTGACAAGAACCGCCATCCCAAGGAATGAGTCTCGGTTGATACTCTGGATAGGATCGAAGAAGCGAAGACCAGGAATGCAGCATTCAATATTATCCGAACAGGCTAAAGAAAGCAACGGCACAGGCTAAATACGCATCAGCAAACAAGCAAATGAGGAGCAGCATTGAATCCGACAATCGTAAACATGTAGGAGATCTAGCAATGACTGTGGAAAAAGCCGCAAGAGAATTAAACATAAGACAATTATACGATACAAAAAAGAAGCTCGCTGGCAATTATCTGAAACCAAAACGGTCAGTGATAAAAAGGAAGGCAAACCAATCTTTGACATTGAAGAACAGAGGAACAGGTGGGTAGAGCAGACTGGAACATAGAGCATCTCATAAAGATACCAACAAAAATCTCAGCAACTGTGAAGACTGCAGAGTGATCATCCTACTTTCAAATAACACGAATAGTCTTCAACAGAGCGTCGTTAAACCGAATGAAAGATTCAGTAGATGACCAACTTCCAGATCAGCATATTTGATTGGTCGAGTACCGACCAAATCGCGACATTACTGCAACATCATGTATGAAGGACAGATGACAGGCTCCTTCGAAGTGAAGACCCATATGCAACAACAAATGCAGGTGAAGACAACCAGTGTAATAACTGTTGGTGTCAGTTCGCACAAGGAAAAAAAGCGAGATCCTCAGACAAAACAGCGAGCACCAACCAAGTCACGCTTGATATAGAGGCTCTGGACTATGTGTAAACCTTTACATGTCTAGTCACCATCATTGATTAAAAAGATGAATCTGATGCAGATGTAAGGACGCGGATTAACAAAGCAAGGACAGTCTTTCTACAATTGAAGAAGATCTGGAACTCAAAACAACTGTTAACCTACACGAATGTCTGAATTTTCAATACAAATGTCAAGACAGTTCTACTGTATGGGGCGGAAACTTGGAAAACTACGGAAGCCATCATCCATAGGATACATGTGATTATAAACAGACGTCTACGCAAGATACTGTGGATCTGTTTGCAAGGCATCACGAGCAACAACCTATTACAGGAGAGAACAAACTAGATTCCGATTGAGAAAGAAACTCAAAAAAAGTTCTGCGTGTGGATAGGGCACACATTGAGGAAAGCACACAACTGCATCAAGAGGTAAGCTATAACATGAAATCTCTGAAGCTGAAAGAAAACAGGCAGAGCAAAGAAAGTTTTGCGCAGAGAATTGGAGGTAGACATGAAAGAAAATGAGTAGCGATGGGAAGGACAGAGTTGGTTGGCCTAATCGTATTAGACTGCCATCGCACACATGTGGTTTGCCTTAGAATAATATGCGGATAATAAATGAAAGATTTATTTCATAACACGTCCGATGGTTCGTAAAAGGTACAGTCAGATCCCGATTCACTAAAAGTTTTATCTTGGTAAACTTTCCCGTACCAGCCTATACACTTTATTTGAATTCGTTCAAATTATTTATTCTCATTTATTTTTCCATTTATTTCTCTTTATTTATTTTATTGATATATGGATTCATGCATCCATTTGCGTGATTTTCTAAATATAGAGATGCGTACGCTTTACTTTAGTGACTTGTTCTCGTTTCATACCGTCACTATTAATTTGTGTATTCTGTGAAGTTGGCCATTTTGTTTGGACTCAGCAGCTTGGAGATTGTCATCAATCATTTCGCAATATTTATGAAAATAAGTTTATTGAAACAAGTTCCCTGAATAACACTCCTAATGTATATAATAAAACGTTATCGTAAGTTGAAATTATATGTTACATTCTTGAATCTATTTTCGTTATTTTCCAAATATCTTACACCATTTCATGCCTTTTAATTCCAGTTATAGGACTATTCCTTAGAACTGTTCAGATAATAAATAATTCTAAACTTGTAACTGAATATTCTGTAGCCATATAACATAATCGTATCAATCAGTTTAAACTATATCATACTTTTCACAGAAATACTATGTGAACTACGCATACAACCCCATAAAATAAGATCAATAAAACTAAACTACTATTGAAACGGTGTTACTCTCAAGATAAGTTTGACCTTTTCGGTCTCAGTTGTTAGTCGATTTAACGTACAAAATTATTTAGATTAAAAATTAACTAATGAAATTTAATAACACCTAAATGTCGATAATATCTCAACATAATTTACAAAATGTTTACAATCAGTCTCTCATCTTGTTTTTATACGTACTGATCAATGAGTCAACAAATTAGCGTTATCAGACAACCTGATAATGAAACCTAATTGTGTTTTCTGTTTTCCACTGAGTTGCCTGTTATCTAATGGATCACTAATAAATTGATTCCGCCTAAGTGCAACAACAAAAAGAAATTAGTTTCTCTTTAATTTCATTAACAACACAATTTTGTAACGGACAAACTGAACATGTGACTTGTCGTCACATTCACAGAATGTTGTATTTGATTTACAATAGAACTGTCGTTTGTTTATCAATCAAACTACATTTCAACCAATAGATCAATGTAGCTTGTTCATAATTTATATTTAACAACCGATAGTCTGTGCTACTTTCTGAGAATTATTCAATTACTTAAGAGTTTCAATCTGAGACCCGATTAACTCGTCTCTACTGTATAGCTTCAGCCAGTAACAGTAGTACATAATGTAGACCATGGAAAATAACACAAACAAGAGTTGCTATTTTAAGTTTTTTGCCGAAGCCTATCTCGGTGGTTCTATACGACCATGTGCACTGAATTCAGCATGTTAAAAAATATCAAGTCGTTCTCTCCCTTTGTTTGTCGCAATTTCCTACTTTTATCTTAAAAAGTAGTCATATTTTCCTTTCAAGAAGTTTGGCAGGAAATTTGAACATGATATGATAGTCAAATAATTTTGTACTAGTTATGTCGTTTCTCTTTTCTTCTCCTTTCCTCAGATCCTCATCTTATGCTCTTCAAGAATTATGTCTATCTAAATTGTCTATATTAATATACAATCTAAAGGATTTAATTTTCTACCAGTTAATCATGTACTTAAGTAGGTGAATTAAGTTTAATTTTTTTTTCAAATTTATTGTGTATATAATTTAATAATGTATAAACGTAGCGTGTGTTTATTAATAATGAAATCACCGGAAATAGTGACAGTGTAGTACGTGTCCGTACGAGAAACATCTGTCTGACCAACCAAGGCATTCTAGTAGTCTTCCAGTCATTTGGGCCATCAAAGCAATTTGTATGTGTGTAAACTCAGTTAAGAGGTCATCTACGTTTTCATTCCATCGGTCAGTTAGTTAGCTTATTACTACTTATTTATTACTGATTCGAATCTGGTTATAGAGCACCGTTATTACGTCGTCCTGAGGTCGTCGCAGGTTACGTAATGTGAACGTCGTGGCGGATCGGATGAAGACAATTTCGAAGGGGCCATGCCGCAGCTGGTGAATTTTACTGCCACCAAGGTGGTTACTGGAAAACTCAGACGAACCCGCAGTGCTTCTACCTAAGGCAACAACCAGCGCAACCCCTCGTCAACCACCACTGTTGGAAACTTCATCGGATTATGCCGTTTGGAAATTTAGAGTGATAGCGTATCTGCGCAAAGTGCCAGCCTCAGAACATTTCGATTACCTCGTATCGTACTTGAGTGATGAGGCAGTAAAAAGAGTAACAGCATTTAGTTTCGCAGCAAGCAACTCACTAGCCCAAAATTGGAATATATTAGATGATTGTTTTTCATTACCTGTGGATAGTCAGCAGGTGACCATACAATTCTTGTCGCGTCACCAGACGGCGGGCGAAAATCCTATTGAATACCTGGACTCCTTACAGCAAATTGTCGTCCAAGCGTTTCCCAATTTGAATGCCACGGGACGAGACGAATTGGTACGCTCCCGTTTCATTGAAGGGCTAGTACACTGCCTACTAAGAGAACAGCACTTTGGTTTCTCACTGCAGACAGACGGAGGCGAATTCATACTCGATACGGATGCTAGTTCCTCGGCTATTGGAGCGGTTCTATCACAAGTAGCTCGAGATGGTCAGGAGAGAGTCATCGCGTACGTCAGTCGACGACTAGACAAGAGCGAAGCACAGTACTCGACAACACGACGAGAAATGCTGGCATTAGTAAAATTCTTACAGCACTTTCGTCATCGCAAACTCGATCAGGCAGGCGAACGAAGAACTGAATACGCTGTTCGCCAGCGCTTTTGATGGTCGTCTGTTCACGAAGATGTGACTGAATTTTGCAAAAACTGTAACTCGTGTTGCCACATAAAATCACCCAAGCAGACACCACGCGCACTGTTGATGCCAATGAGGGCAAGGGGCTCGCACTAACGGGTCGGCATTTATATTATGGGACCGTTGACGACGACGAAAAAAGGAAATCACTACATATTAGTTAAGGTGGATTATTTCATTAAATGGTGTGTAGCAGTACCCATCCCGTAGCAAGATGCCCTCACTGTCGCACCTGCTTCCATCGATAATTCGTTTTCCCGTTACGGTGCCCCACCCTCACTCCACTTCGACCATGGTCCGGACACTGAAAGTTATCTCAATGCTGAAATATGATAGTTATTGTTAGGGATGTTAGATCCTCAGTACATGCTTGATAAATATCTTTATTTTGGATTTATTTCATGGACCGATCAGTTGACCTTGAGACCACATTTCTCACCAGGAAAGTCCTTGGCTGTGCTTGGTCACTGTGTCATTTTAGTGTGCTATTTTTGTGACTGTCCGAAGGACGTCTCTATAGAGTATAAATAAACGCAATTTGAATGCTTGGATTCATTGTGTGCTGGCTGGGTGTTTGTAGAATACAATTTCTACACTATATCAAGACTTCTTGCTGATTCAATTTGGTCAAGGGATCACAGTAGCCTACCTGAACGCTGGTTCATTGTTTTGTTCTCGTTATTCGACTAAGGTGAACTCGTAATAGTTTAAGCATACCTAGAGACGAGTGTAAAAGTTATTACGAATAATTAGAACAACACATATAAGCGAACAATATTGTTTTCGATTAGATCGTCATCAGGCTTTACTTTAATATACATGAATATTTATATGAAAATGTTAAACCGATCAAGGCAATTTGAGTGATAATCACAATGAAATAGAGATTACGTCACTACATATAATAGGCAAAAGTACAAGTGGATAGTAGGAAGACAGGTATACTGATAGTAGTAAGAAAATTTACTTATTAAAAAATCATTTATGTGGTTCGTTTTTCCATTTGTTTCCAGTTGTTATATCATTTTCTTATGCCAATTACGGTCAAAGAGTATGGGAATTTCGATTTTCGACAAATCCTTCTTGGTGTATAGTTTCTAGTCTTATGTGGGTTACTTATTTTTAAATGGCTATGTTACTACTCATTTTTTACATTTTTTTTAAAAAGTTTTTGAGTACTAGGACTTGTATGAAAAAAAAACATTTGATTCAACATCTTTTTTCGTACCCATTTGTCACATTGTAATTTTGGACTCTGAAGTATTGAATCACAACTACGTTCATTCTTCTTCCGAATTTGTGGAAATAGTTTAATTCATCTTAGTGGACAATAATAATCGTTCTTAATTCATGGATCGACTGTTACTCTATCTGTTCATTTGAACACAGATTTAATGGTAACCCATTAATTCTTTGATCGTCCTATTGACGGATCATGATTTTATCACAATTTCGTACTGAAATTTTATGTATATCACACTTGTCAACCATCATTAAGTTATATTGTTGTCTTTGTTGAGTCACTATGGACAACAAACAAACATCGTTTGTATTTTCTGATGCGAAAGTTGACAAGTAGGTAGCAGTTTAGATGTCGTGGAGTGGAGTCAAAGAATAAATCTTACAGAACTTAGCCGAAGATTAATTTTCTACAATTAGACAGAGTTTATCCGTCGATTCCCTTATAGATTAACATGAACTTGCCACTGTATCCGAACTAGTTGTATTGTCGATATTAGCGTAATGATAGCATGTAATGTGAGATCATCAGGTAGTAAAAATAACTTCAGCCCATAAAAGTTTAGCATTATTTCAGTTATAATAAAGCGTATTTGATAAATTTCCTGGATATATCAAGAGTTTTACTGGTTTTATAGTATGTTAACATTGTTATCTAGCTAAATCTGTCTTTCTTCATCTATTTATTCAAGTATTTTTTTCACAAAATATAAAAACGGGGACGAACACATCTTTCTTCCTTGCTTACTGGATGGTCACTAAGCAGTAAAGCTTCTCATGCGTTTTTCTAATACATGGTGCTGATCGAGTTATATTAATAAATTGAAATGTTGCTTCTAGTTTAATTGACACTTTATTGTATTCTCTATGTTTTGATGATTTTCTGGAAGTGATCAGCTGAAAACCGTAGATCTTGTTCAATCAGAACAGGTCTGTTTAGACAACTTGATCAATAGAATTCATTATTTCCCCAGATGAATACCACTCTGGTTTACAGTTTTCTCTCGATAGCCTTCAACAAATCAACGCAATTTTGCTATATCCCATCGTTCCCCTATATAGGTTTTATTGCAGAGCTTATAGAATATTTTTTTAAACCATTAATCCTTAACACTAGAACTTTGAATTGAATAAGTTCCATTTAATCTATTTTTCAATTCATTTAACAGGTTTCGGTTTATACTGACAAATCTTTTTCGGGTTTTTTTATTCTTCAGATTCATTTTGCATTCAGTTTATGTGATCATTCGTTTGTGTGTCGTTGATTCCTCTATAAAATTAACAGGTTGGCACATTTTATCTCCAATCATATCTGCATTTAGTTTTATATGGTGCATTTTGCTAGTGTTTATTAATGACTTCATATCATGGAGAGAAAGTCGGTACGTAAAAACTGCTTAACTTCTGTTTAACTTGTTTTTATTTAAAATGATAGAAAATATATATTCAGTCTAGATAGTATAGAGTAGTTGGCAATAATTATAGCTTTATACACTGTGAGGTGGATCATTCTGTGATCTTTTTTGTGGAATAGCTCTAAACTAAGGTTGTTGTACTTTAATCCATGTATTTTTATTTTATAGAAACAATTCACTGATTGCCAACGATTGTTTACAATCTGCTTCACATAATTCCTATCTTCACTAGTCTAAAACTTTGACTTAACGTTTTACATGTACATTCACGAATTTGATGAAAGAATCCCTCTTACTTTATGGCTAGTGAGAGTAGAAGATACTCGTCGGTTATTGGTTTTCGATCATAGGTGTCTTCGAAGCATTGCTCGTATATCCTGGGACACCCGAGTGAGCAACGCTGTTATTAGGAAACGGGTGCTAGGTAAGAATGGCAGATCAATAGATGAAGTAATGAAACTTCATCAGTTGAGATGGTTGGGACATGTGCTGCGTATGCCTAACCACCGAATGCCTCGACAAGCTATGTTTTGTAGTGTAGGAATAGTTTGGAAGAAATCTAGGGTTGGCCAAATCAAAACATGGCAGAAATCCATGAAGTCATTGACAAATGGACTGAGCCATGTCGGTAGTTGTTGACTACCTGGTTGGGGTCCGCGAGATGATAATAATAGATGGTTAGAGACCCTGAAATTATAAAAGTGTATAGCAATGATAGAATAAGCCTACAACATTATCAAAGTATATATATATATATATATATATATATATATATTATTGATGTTTATAAGCATTATAAAGAAGTAGGTTTAGTTTAACTTTTATGTCTAGTAGTAACTCAATGACGATAAATATGCTCTCTGTTTCATGAATGCATATAGTCAGACAAAGTAATTGTTTGAATTTTTCTCTGTAGAGTCGGCTGTGTGATGAATAGCATCCTAATATTTAGATAACTGTTTAATCTGATGCAACTTCTTGCTGGAAATTTAGTTAAGAAATGTAGATCTTTACGATCAGTCGCAACAAATGATACCTTATTCCAACATTTTTTTGCTTCGTGAGACGTATCAAATTGTGTCAAGCAATTTCAGATTGGGTTAATGATATCCCATACCAGTCTCATCGCCTCAGTCAAATTCAGTCTTTGTTTTCCCTTTCATATTTACATTATCATGTCGACATTATACCACATTGATTCAATAATAAGCAAAATAGTCAGTCAGTCAGATGCAACGTAGAACTTTGTACATAAGTACATCAGTTCATGTTGCCATACCACATCAGCACAGAGAAGTAATCGTCAATTCAAATCCAATAGTAGAAGAGGTAGTAAGGGAATTAGAAGTAATCGGAGAGGTTAGGATTAGAAGATATTAATTATTCAAGAAGTATGATTAGGTGAGAAAAGTTTAGAAAGTCGAAACTAGAGGTGTTGAAGAATCCAGAAGATTAAGATTTGAGAGAACACAGAGAATAAATGCACCGGCGCCATTGCGAACGATTTTGAGCCATGTCATTCAAGGTCTCTAACCATCGATTATTATCATCTCGCGGACCCCAACCAGGTAGTCTACATCTACTAACATGACTCAGTCTGCTTGTCAATGACTTCATGGATTTCTGCCATGTTTAAGTCTGGCCGCCCCTAACTTTCTTCAAACCTACTCCTACACCACAAAACATAGCTCGTCGAGGCAGTCGGTGGTTAGGCATTCGTAACACATGTCCCAACCACCTCAACTGATGAAGTTTCAATAGTTTATCTATTGATCTGCCATTCTTACCTAGCACCCGTTTCCTAACGACAGCATTACTTACTCGGTTGTCCCACGAGCAATGCTTCTTAAACATCTATGATCGAATGCTAGTAACCTATGAACATCTTCCACTCTTAACGGCCATGTTTCGCATCCGTATAGGAGAACGGAGCGAACTGCTGCGCAGTACACCCGTCCTTTTGTCAGTGAACGGATATCTCGCCTACGCCATAAGTGACGCAGGTTGGCAAAAGCCAATCGAGGTTTCTGTATCCGTGCTGAGATTTTGTCAGTCACCAGGCCATCAGCACTGATGAGACTCCCCAGATAAGTGAAGCGGTCTACACGTTCGACTACTTCACACCCTATCACTAGTTCAGGTGCCGATGCAACCCAATCTTGAAGCAACATTTTGCATTTCGAGTGGGAAAACCGCATCCCGAACATGCTCGCATTGTTGCTTAGGATAGTCAGAAGACTCTGCATTTTGTCAGTGTCTTCACCAAGTAGGACAATGTCATCGGCATATTCTAAGTCAATAAGCGAGCCACCTGGTAGAAAAATAAGTCAAACAGTGCTTTTTTTATTTGCTAAAACAACTTTCTTTTTCTCAGTTAGTTATCATTTTTTTAATCACTGTTCAACTGATTAATTTTATTATCTATACGCTTCAATTGTGTTTTCATAGAGCTATTCTGACGGAGCATCGCCTCTCTAGACTTTACTTCAATACAAAATTGGGTATGTATTCGCCCGTTTGATTTTACTGAATTCTGATCATTTCTGGGGAAAAAATTTAATGATTTCCTTTCCTGCTTCACTGTTTCGCTAATAAACTAATGATTCATAATTCAGATTTTGACTCTTAGATTGTGAACAACACGCCAAAAATCTTAGTGGTATATTTAAAATTCACTAACTATTATTTCTAAACAACAAAGTATTAAGTTCTAATTAAATTAGCGCATCCAATATCTTTTGACGAGTTCGTTTAAACCAACGGGTTTTTTGAATTCATTTCATGACGCTGCACTGGTCCTATTGTATTTGTTAGTTAATCAGGAATTGATATCTCTTGGATTTGAGTGCTTTTATTCCAGGCCTATATGAGGATGCTCGGAAAGGCAGTGATTACATTACATGACAAAAGATTGTTTGGTTGGCTTACAAAATTAGGTTGTAGAGTAATGACAATACGCCAATCAAAAAGAGTTTAATGCGAAATTATGGATCGGAAAAAGTTTAAGAATAACAGATTCGAGTGACAGTGGTTGGGGTGCGAAAGCATTATAATGATAAAATGCGACATATTCATTAGGTATGACTGTCTCAATAAAGGAAGGTAAGCCATGAGTGTATCGTGGTGGTTGGACCTGTCAAAGTTATCTCTTAAGAGAACTTCTGTCAAATTGGATAGCATTATGTATATATGGGTTTTACAAAATGTACTAAAAGGTTGCGAAAAGTAGATAAGAAGTTAAAAGTATAACTCAGCAAATTTAAGAAAGATGTGACATTGTTTCAGGTCATCGTTGATTCATTCATTTTCGCAAGTGGACGATTTTCACTTCGGTCAGTCAGTCAGGTTACCTGAAATTAGTCCTGTTTCTGTCCAATATCCAATATCTTTTTCACGAGCTAGTGTAAACCAATTTGATTTCTTCGCGCTCGATTCTTGTTATTTCGGTACGGTTCCAGGTGTTCGGTAATCTCCAATGGATGGAGGTCTAGCCACTCGACTGTCTGATTCTAGTCAGTTGGCAGTTGGTTGTGAGTTTGTATGTCTCGGGATTTGAATGAAACGTTTGTTTCAGGGCAGTAGGGTTTCTGGATACTAGCAGCCGTCACATTACCAAACCGGAGATCAGTTATTTGCAATGTGGAGAGTAATAAGGGTAAATTAAAATGATAATATGAGTAAAATTTCAGAACTGAGTAATATATAGATGAATTTAGTTTATTAATTGGTAGTGAAGATTGTGAGAGAGGACCGAAGTGTAAGCAAGGGAGAGGAATAGGCGAGATAGATTAATTAAGTGATCTGAGGAGATGGCAATGGTAACAACTAGCATGTCTCAAGATATGCATCAGGCACAGCTTGTCCAAGAGGGAGATGATAGTCCGCATGTGAGTACGTGATTATCAAGTCTCTTCTTAAAGCAGTCCACTGAGGGGGCTGTAACTACCTCGGCTGGGAGAGCATTCCAAGTTGCGACGACTCGCAATGAGAAAAAGTGTGCACGAATCTGAGTGTTTGCTCTTTGATGTGCAATCTTTTGAGGATTGCCTCGAGGGGAGTGGTGGTGATGCATCGGTAAGATGGTCACATTGGGATGGTTTGGCGTGTTTAATATGGTGTACGCCATAATCAGGTCACCTCTGATTCTCCTGTAGCTCAGTGGGAATAATCCCAAGAGCTGGAGTCTATCGTCGTACGGTTTATTTTTCAACCCTATCGCCCATTTGGTTGCTCGTCTCTGCACTCGATCCAAGAGATTAATGTCTCTTTTAAGCAGAGGGGGTGCGATGACGTTGTGAACCTCCAAGTGTGGGCGCGCGTACGTCTTAAACAGGGTTAAAAATAATTTCGGTGTTATAGCACCAAGCTGTCTTCGCATAAAGTGAAGAGTCGCATTTGCCTTGGCTGCATCCCCTACATAGTTCGGACTCGTGTGGAGGCTTTCTGTGGTTATTAAACCAAGATCGGGCTCTGAGGAGACATTAGGGAGCGGACTTCCATTGAGAGTGTAGATGGTTTGCGTCATATGAGGCAGGAAATGCATGACGTGGCACTTCGGTTGGTTGAGTCTTAAACCGTTTTTCACTGCCCATTTCTCAATGAATGTAAGATCCTTTTGAAGCTCAGTCAAATCCTCTTCGCTTCTAATGGACCTCTAGATCTTCGCATCGTCTGCGTAGATCAGTGCCGGTGAGCTAACTAAGCTTAGGAGGTCGTTAATGAATATCAGGAAGAGGAAACCAGCCACTAGTCATCTCTATAAACGACTCATGAACCATGTCTACATCTGCTGGAGTGTTGATAAACTCTTTGGACAGAAAGATAGCCTTGTAGATAAGATCTTATCTTAAAAACTCCGTATTAATGAAAACGTATAATTTAAGGCATATTGTTTTTAGGTCTCTAAAAAGAATGCCTAAAACATGCTATCGAAAATTCAAAATTATGAGTATGAAATGAAATGTACGTGCTCTTATTCCCAAATTTGAACGCCAATCTATTTATCTACCGTTCGTACTCAACATTCTATACTGAAAAATAATCCCTTTCAGCTAAATAACAGTGAACATTCGACAACGACTCTAATCATATTACTTTTACTGAGCATTCTACTGTCGATACTAGACCATCTTTCGACCCTCAATAAAATAATCTTTTTAGCTTGAAATCCAACTTTACGATACCTTAGCATGTAAAGCAAATACATTTTCTCACATAATGTTGTAGTTGCTATAGTTTTCAAGGATACACTTCGGCTGCAGATACTTCTATTTTTCAGTCCCACCGTACCTGAATCGTATATCTCCGTTATATCGAAATCTTCCGGTTGAAAATAGATGTTTCCTGAGTTTGAAAGAGAATTTATTATCCAAGATAAAAAGTCAGATTCGGGTCTGCGTTGCGTTAATATTCTTCTTATTGACATTTCGGTTATTTCTGTTTATCGTATTGAGGTGTAAGGAAATACTTGGTAGGACTCTCGCACTGTGCTACGTCTCCAGACTACTCTGTCTTGTCCTTGAAGCACGTTTGATTTATAGATCTATAAATTACGACCCAAATAACAAGGTATAATTACAATTCACGAATCAACATTTCATTAGTATGTTGCGAGTAATCAACAAGATGATTACAACAAGCTTCCGTTTCTTAAGCTTTTAGCGCGAAATTTTAAAGAATCCAAAATGGTTAGACTGAAAATCACTGTTGCAGTAAATATGTCCTCATGTCAAATAATTCTGAAAGTCTTCGATACTGATGCAGAGTTCGTTAGTTTTATTGGGCATTCTAGCCTATCTCCTAGTCACACGTCCGCACCAAACCAGCATTGCGTACACCGAGCTACGCTTCTTTCCGTAACAACTAGTCAGCTTAGATAAATCTTCGACATTCCAGCTTTCCTTCCAATAAACCTTCAATTTCTTTTTATCCTGTCTTCAGGTTTAACTTGGTTTGATATTTACGATTAGTTGTCATGGGAAAATGTATTGTCTAATCGTAAATATTCATGCAATCTTTTTGATCAATATCGAAACTATTGACAGGGACCTACTTGGTATGATAAAATAAATCTGAGTTGGTTGTTATTTCAATGCTTTCAGGACTAATAATCATTTATCTGTAGCCAAATTATTCATCATGGTTACAAAGCGCTCCTATACCTTGAATACTGAAAGTCGGGTGGTTTGTCAAATATTATCAAGTTCATGGGTTAAAAATGTGGGTGACGTTTTTATTTATATGGCCTTAACATACGTGGCAGCGTAATGGAAATCTATATCAGTCATGTGCCATTAGTTCTACTTATTAATCATTTCACTAACTATATCGTGTGTAGTTAAGAAGTGGGATGAATGAGACAAGAATGTAGCTGGAGGATTAGAGTGTAAGCAGTTGTAAGTATGCTACTAGAATGCTATACCTCTCTAACCGTAGGCTTTCAGTGATTTGACTACCTTACTTATAAGATATTGTTTGGTTGTCACATCATTGTCTATACTGACTCGTCGTGACATGAGTCAGTAGTATGCTTCCTAAAACTTGGAGTAGACTGATGTAGTCAGTACGGACAGCAAGAAATTACATAGGGTGACCACCTCTGACCGTGCAAATTCCTTTTGCTTCAGCTGTCTTGCGTTAACCGTTTTTGACCTCCAACTGTAAGACAATATAAGCTTTTGTATGTATAGCTCCACATATCGTGTGGTTGAAAAATGCTAAATGATGGTACAAAGGCGTAAGATTAGATCCGATAATGTCAGATTTCTATTAAGGACAGAAAGTCCACGGTTTTTACTGGTCCTTTACGTCTAAACTTCTAAGAGTATCTTGTCTTCTCCTGAAGAAAGGATAAATCAGGTTCAGAATAACTTCATATTTTATGCAACACCTCTAACTCAACAGTAGGACAGAGTCAAGCGTTCTAACTTTTCAAGCCGCTGTTTGTCTGGTAAACACGGAAGTCCTCAAACCGCAGAAGCAGCTACCATTAGACAACCACTGAACTAAAGCTTATAGTCTGAAGGCAGTTTTAAAGCTGAGTATACAATTACCGAGCGTAACAACTATTCATCTCAAGGTCTATAGGGTTGTGAACGCCCCAGCTGCAACCGCATGTCAGGGGGCTACGAACCAAAGATCTTCGCTCAGTATTGGTGCAATATAATTGTCAGACCAGTCTTTAGGTACTGACCCTTCTAAAATGGCTATTTGCCTTTGTATCCCCGTTCTGCATGTAAAGACCATCTAGCCAGGAAGTTCGTCGATCGAGAATCGAGCGCAAAGAGGTCAAATGGATTTGACGGGCTCATGAAAAGGATACGGGGTAGTAAAAAATAATGTCCTTTGGGCGACATCTTATTAACAGTTCAGCGCGTTATTTGTTTCCAGGATGGTCATTTTTTAGTATTTAACCAAGACATTGATGAGGCCAAACCACCTTTAGTTTGATGGAAGTAGTCTTGATCTTGTCTTATCGATTTTCGCGACGGTTGCCGGCTTAGAGTCAGCAGGTGACTCATAACGGCTAACTGGCATTATAAGCACTGCAGTCAGCTAGGCAGAAGTGAATTAGTCGATGTGTCCCAGACCTTTAGTGTGTATTTCATTCTGTCCTGCAAATTTTTCCCTTTCTGTAATACTTAAGCGTTTAGCAAATCGTTCATTCGTACTTGGGTCCTTCGTCTAGAAGAGTCTTTAGAGTTAAAACTGTCCAAAAATAGTCCTCTATAACTTCCGCTCTCTCCCCGTATTCCATTTGGGCTGCACTCCTCTTCGTATTTAGACTATCAATCCAATAGTACGTTCTCGTTCTATTATCGATTTATTGGAACAGTTCTTGTGCTGCCTGGTTACAGATTGCGCGAAATAAGTTTCATAATTTGCTGAGCTTCCCAAATTTTGCCTATATCTCTCCATTTCAAATACTCAAATCTGAGAATTACCTGTCAGTCGTTTTTTAGTAATCAGACGGTTATATCTGGTCGGTTATATTCCAGTTATTCTCTAACTGTCAAGGAATTAGATAAACAGTTTCATTGTTTATCTGTTGTCTCCAATTTCGAATGTCTTTATTCTTCATATACCCTATGTAAGATCCATTTTCGGAAGCTCTGTTTGTGAAAATCTGTCAATGTATACATTTGTAATTTGTCCTTATTGATTCCTTCAGTTGTACATTTCGTCAATCTGTTCCATTCCATTTTCAGATGATAATATTTGTATTTTATCATAGTTTCTATTTTTCACCTCTATTGAGTTTCTATGTTTCCTTCTGAACTGCATATATGTTGTTTAAGCTGATACTTAATCATGGCGACAACCATATTGATTTATTCTCCCTTTTGATTGTGCTGCTTGCTTTGACTATAATTGTGCCTTGTGGTTGTGAATTGAAGCCCTCTTCCAGAATAGGAGACACTCTATGTTATAAAGCAACCAAATATTATCTGTCGAACGGATCTGATCTATCCAGGAGGGATAGAATATCATTTAATTTTTGCTGTGGACTCGACTCATTGAACAATTGTTGAAGGAACAACTGAGTGGTAATATCTGTTTAGCTAAGGATATACATTTGTATTTATGATGAATATTAGAACCGTTATTTACCCAATCACTTGTTTGGGTTTTAAACTGAGTAAGGCGCGTATCTAAACTACCTAGACAGTTATTTCTCAGTCCAAACCTCAGTTCGGATCCTGCAAATAATGCAACTTACCATGCTTCTGACCCTATGGTCAACAACTCCTCTACACGTTTATTCAACTCACAAATACTTTTAGAACAATATTATTATGACTCAAGACATTACTACCTTTTCGGTACCAATGAAATGCCTTGATGCATTTTTGATATGAACAACTAAGCTGAACGTTCCATATTTCTAACTCTCCAAAGTAAATGAGGTATATTTTCAGTTGATGTATGGAGGATACCACGAAATGCCGGTGAACATCTGTTTAAAACCAATCCTTACGAATTGGCATCATCCTGGTTGACCATGGCTTCTGTTCAGGGATGTTCTTACAGGCCCATCAAACATGTAATTTGCAGCTCGATAAGTTGGTTGAAACCGCCATTGGATTAGTTCCTCTGTCTAAGTGCTTATAAATTCTCAACTTAATGTGTGCATTTCGGACTGCGATTACCCAGGAAAGCGTGCCGGTCAAACCAATTAACCGATTAAGTGATTTTGAATCAAACGTTGTATATATCTCATGATGTTGCTCATTTCGCTCTTTCACTAAATTTCATTTTTTCCTGCATCAGTAAGTGAAACACTAATGGATTTACTTCTGTTGGTCATCGGCTTTGACACTAAGCTCATTAGTTTTGGTAGACAAATTCAGCTGGGTCTGTTCGGCAACGCATCTACACCGGATCACTGTAACCTGTGCCGTGCCACGCATCAACTAGTAATCCTACTCCACTCAATCCTTGATATAACAGCTACCATTCAAATATACCTTCGACTCTCCTCATTCTCGACTTCTGGTTTGACTTCGCTTTGGATATTCTCAATCTGAAAGGCGTTAAACACAGAAACATTGTCCAACTCTGAATATCAGTGAAATCCTCAGTGCTACTATGAATACAGTTACGAAGACATCTAAAATTTTGAAAATTACTAGCGAGTGTTATTCTATTAGATACTCGCCAACCAGTTCTATTTTTATCCTGGTACCTCTTCTAGTAGAACGAGTAGCAGATACATTAGAGTTCATGCGTGCAGGCTAAAGTAACCAAGTTTTATAATACCATATCTAGCACATTTAACATGCAATGAACAGGTTATGATAGTTAATCTGGTAAAAAGCTTATATTCATGAACATTTTAAAGATTCACAGTTGTACAGATTCCTATTTCCCTGTAAATATTTTCTTGTCATGAGAGTGAAGCTAATTCTGAAGTAATTTTTGACTTCACAGATGTGTGATCACCGTAAAACTCACGAAAACCTCATGAAATTTAATAAAAAATAGTGGAGAGTGTTACTTATATGTACGATGCCTTTTACTCGAAAGTTTTGTTTTTTAGATTAGTCTGTAAGCAGTCGCACTGTTGATGCTTCTAATTATGAAGCTAAGTTTTCACTCGATGCAACTTATGTTTGTCAGTCAGTCTTTTAGTCAGCGTCAACGTGGAAATTGGTATATATGTACGTCTGTCCAAGTTACCAAAACACCTGAGCTCAGAACGATGCATTTATGTTATTTTTTCTCAGCATAGAACTGTGGGGTCTGGTCGCTATTCTCATACCCGACCCTCAACGTCTATGCGAGCTTTGGAATGGCAGCAACTGTATACAGGCCCCAATTGGAGTTAGCACACAAAGACAGACTTGGTTATTTTAATCACGTTATGTCAGCAGTATTAACAGTGATTGAAGATATGATTCGAGAAGTATATCCAAGCGATTGTAAAATTACTAATGGCCGAATCGGTGGCAAAAACTTCCAACTACCGTGTAAAGGACATACATGTCTTTAGATATTGGAAAACACTGGTAAGACGTCTAATAAAAATCCAATCAACCCAAATTACAGATAATCCTGGAAGAAGCACAAATTCCGCAAATAAACGTTTGAAACCTTAAACGAGCACATCAAACTTATTAGTAATTCTTATTATAGACAAGTAGTTATAGACTTGACATCCTCCCTAGTCCGGCTCCCCAGATGCCAGATATCATGTCCAGGTACCAAAGGCAAAAAGGATAACAAGAATCATGATACATTTCCGAAAAACCAGTCCTGATTATAACTCCGTAAAAGATGTATTTTAATGATTCTTGGGTATGTCAATCCATTTCAACATACAAGAACACTCCAAATCTCTTTTGAGATATTTCTACACCAAGTACCATCAACAAGCACTTCGATTACGGAATTCAAAACCTCTGTGAACCGGTCATCTCCCTGTTTATAAATGGTATTTCCTACCACTTAACACACATTCATAACACTGTTATACTATCCGAGTTTTATCGATCCAAAGAAGCAACGCAAACTTATGTTAGATCTTTTTCGTCATTCATTATCCATATTTACAAAGACTGGCTCACTTTAAGTCTGTGTTGCTGTAAAATCATAACAAAGTTCAACAGTCTCATCAGTGTCACTCTACCCACGAGGTATTTTGCGTGTCCTACAAAACAAGGTCCGGTATCTGTTTAATCGATTGTTAAAAGTAGGAGGAAAGTTTAATCAAAATCATCCACTTGATTTACTCACTTTTACTAAATTAATTACTTAGTTTTCCTCTGAATTCATTCAAAACAAATCAAGTTGATACTTATCGCCATGACGATTAGCCGCTTGACAAACTTCAGATAATTTTGATATGCTTGAAACTAGTACGATTTCACCTTACTGGTTAAACGGAAAGAAGATAAACGATACAGTGATAAGATGGGCCGGTCAGTAAAGGATTTTTGGAAGGGCAAATGTAAGCTGAAGATCAAGTGTCGCGAATATAGAGGTTCGAAATTTCAGAATAAAATTCCAAGTAAGTATCAGGGACCTAATGTCCCCAAAAATTTTACTATTGCATCTTCACAACGTCTAACTAAAAACAAGATGTCGTTCCGTAGTTATCTAAGCGAATTCGCCTTTCACTATCCTTTAGTTTTACTCCACATTCTATTCTAATTCAAAATCGAAAATCAAATCCTACTAGATTATTGAATTTACTGTTATGTATAATACATAGATTATCGTCTGCATTTGTTTGTTTTTGCAGTCCTCACATGTATCCTGATTTTCCTATTTTCGTCTTCTTTCCCTTTTTGAGAAGTCAGCTGAATATTTTTATATATAAGTATAACAGAATGTGTAAAATTATGATCACTGTAAACGTTATTGAAATTCCTATGTATAATTTCATCTCTGGAGCAACTGTAAATAATTTTCCCACAAAACGTTAATAATAATAATAATAATAATAATACAGATTGTAAGCAAGACAACAGGGAGTACTCTGCAAGAAACAGTCCTATCAAACCGTTGTCAAAGGCGGCACAAGGCCTGATCAGTATGTAAATAAGAGAGGAGATAGCAGAGATTTTATGGAACATAGTAGTATGTAGCTCATCCTTCTGGCAAGGTGGATCTTGACAAAGTTTATCCAGAAGTTCCAGTTCCGTCTTCCTAACTTTAGTTCGTTAAATACAAGAATTAAGCCACATAAGGATGGATGAACGGCTTAAAAGTCCTCCTCAATTTTCCTGCCTATCAGAAAGAGGTCAGGTTGACTGTATGAAAACCGGATAGCCTCGCTGTCCAGATTTTCGAATGGGATCATTATAATATTCGTCTTTTTCTTGACGGGACAAACGATCCACTGGTCAATAATAACCCTCATTTATTGTAACCTTTCGAAAGTAAAGGGCATCACTATAAAAATGTGGAACCTAACTTCATTGGGGACAGGCATAAAAAACAATGTGTAATTCACTAATTTAAGTGCCGATTGCTTTGCACCCTGAAAAAGGCACTGAAGCACTACTTCTTCACAAGACTTTTATATTTTTGCAGCAAAAATTCAGATTCTTAGGTTCAGGAACGCACTTTCTACTGAGCCACGTGATCACCTGAAGTAATTTTTATACACCGAAGCAGCTTCAAGAGTGATTTGAAAATGAAATAACACTTTGTAACTCAAAGAAATCCAAGCAGTCCAGTCTTCTCAGAAAACTGCGCGTGAAAGAGTAAACACTGAGATGCTGTACCGATAAATGTTCTATCCATTCAAAAGTCTCTTCCTACAGCTTTAACCCTGACCACTAGAAAATTTTCAAGAGAAAGCCGGACAACCATCTCTGTATTTGTGATCTATTGTCAGAAAAATGGTTTAACTAGGTGTGGTGTTTGAATGAACTAGTAACTTCTTGTTGTTGTGAAATGCTTGATTTCGAATTCTAAATACAATACATTCGTTTGTGCATATCTTAATTCTTGATACATATACTTCTAAGCATCACAGTGGCGTCGCGATGGAACTTGTAATGGAACAGCTAGATATTCATTCTACTTCTGAAGCTTTTGAAGATTATTTGGAAAGGTTTGAAATCTGGAGTATGACCAGGAAAGATGTCAAAGATGATAAAATTGTGGCTCATTTCCTAACATTCATCGGAAAAGAAGCGTACAGCTTATTGAAAACCTTGGCATATCCAGAAAAACCTATTTCACTTCCCTATGCAATGCTTAAGGAGTTATTATTGAATCATGTAAAGTGCCCTGGTTTTGAATGCCGTGAAAGAGCGAAATTTCATAAGATGATTCGTCAAAATGACCAAAATGTTAAGGAATTCATTCTTGAATTGCAGAAACAGGCTGTCAAGTGTAATTTTGGTGATCAACATCATGTGCAGCTGAGAGACCGAATAATTGCAGGAATTAACATACCTAGTTTGGAGAGAGAGCTGTTAAGAATGTCAAACTGTTCCTTTCAAGATGTTAGAACTGCGTGCATTAACTACGAGGCGTTGAATGAACTTGATATTCAGTCGATGAAGATTTCTAATACTTTGATTAGTTGTCATGATGAAAAGCAATCTCAGGGTCAATCAAAATTGTGTTCGTTTAACAGAGGTTCCGATTCTCGTGTAAAAATGAACGGTGTCTCAAAAAAGAATTACAAAGGAAATCATAAAGGTGAGACCAAGTTTGGCAAATGTTTATCATGTGGAAAACTTCATTCTCGTTATTATTGTACATTTCGTAATGCTAAATGTTTTAGATGTGGTAAGATAGGACACATTCAAGCAGTTTGCAAAGCTACTGTTCATTTTGCCTCAAGTAGTACTAAAGCTTGTAATTTAGATTCCAATAATCCAGCTGATCCTAATGATCATTTATCTTTAACTACCATTTCGAAAGGTAATGCTCATATTCAAAAGCGACTATATACATCACTTGGTTCATTTCATGACTTTATTGTGGACACAGTCAGTATAGAGTCCATTATTTCATTCAAGAACCTGAAATCGTTAGATCCGAACGTTGTGATACGACCCACTGAAGTATCGATATTGGGGATTACTGGACACAGACTGCCTATACAAGGATGTTGTGAATTGCTAATAAGAGATGATGATTCCTCATACATACCATGTGAATTCTTAGTTAGCGAAACGGGACTGTCAATACTGGGTTTAAAGAATTTGAAAAGGCTTAAAGTGGAGTTGTCTCTCCTAGTTTCTAAAGAAAATTCTGATGCTTTACTTAAAGATTCGATAGCCACGTGTGCTAAGTGCAGTGGAGGTATGAAAACTGCTATTGATTCTATTGCCGCCTCAACATTTAATGAGCTGGAGAGGTGAGTAGATACCTTTTTACTGCAATATAGAAATGCCAGACATTCAGTGACGAAAGAGACTCCATCAAAACTATTAAAAGGAAGAATTCCTCGGTCGAATATGAGATGTTTGGAGTCTGCAGGAGTTACATATTATCGTGGCAATGATCTTCGACCATCCACGGGGATTGTTCTGAAGAATGTTGGGAAATCTATGGTGCGACTTCTAGATATCAATGACTTAAGTACACACAATCGACATGTTGATCAAATACAATTCCAAGAGCCAGATAATACAGAGCCTTTATCCAATACACTGTCGGACAGACACAGGATGAATTTGAGAAGAAGACGTACAATTGATTACAGACATATACATTCCAATTTAAGCTGCGGCGGATGTGGTGTTTGAATGAACTAGTAACTTCTTGTTGTTGTGAAATGCTTGATTTCGAATTCTAAATACAATACATTCGTTTGTGCATATCTTAATTCTTGATTCATATACTTCTAAGCATCACACTAGGTTAAATCGCATATATCAACAGATAAAATCTTCCTGTATTCATCAGTACGAAATTACGTTAGAAATATACGGAGCTACTTTAAATAATAATTAAAGATAAGAAAAATTTTAACAGATGAGCCTGACACAATTAAGAGGTCTCCCTGAAGAATTCTGATCGTAGTTCTTACTTAGCATTGAGTAACAGATGCAATCTCAAAGTTCGAAGTGATCGGAGACGCTTTCAGATGAAGCTAGCTGCCAAAATACAGGCAAACCTGAATTATCTGTTTAGGTTCATGACTAAAAGAAAACCTGCCGATCAGTGTTTGTGTTTTCACCAACGTTGAGATGTCTGAAATCTTCAACACAGACTACAATGATAAGTTAAGCCAACCTTTCATATTTTCAGAGTACTACACAAACGGAGTGCCAGCTGACTGTATAGGGAATATCCGTATAACTTTAAGGAAACTAAAATCCTTATGCTCAGGAAAGTCACCAGGTTGTGACAGTATTCTCCTCATAGTCTTGAATTAATATGCAGAAACCCTCTGTTCACCGATATGTGACCTGTTTAGGCATTCACTGGAGTCACACCAACTTCCAGCCGAATGGGAAAGAGCCACTCTCTCCACAATTTTCAAGAGAGGAGATATGAAGCAACTATCCTAGACCAGTCTCATTACTACCAATCCTATCAAAGGTAATGGAAGTGCTGGTGAAGGAACAAATGTTGGAGTACATTGATTAGAAAGGACTTGATAAATATGTACTTACATATGGATTATCCCTCGCGGGCCAACTGTGCTTGATGCATGTCTTGAAACGTTTAAGTTGTAACTATTGCCATCACCTCGTTTCACTAACTTAATCTATCTCGCCTATTAGCTCTGTTTCCTCTCCTATGCTTACATTTCCGTCCTCTCTCACAATCTTCAATACCAATTAATAAACTAAATTATCTGTTGATTTACTTGTCTATGAAATCCTCTCATTATAAGAATTGGACTTTTCTCCTGATTATTACCCACATTGCAACTAACTGACCTCCGGCCTGGAAAGTGATAGCTGCTGGTATTCAGAAACCCTACTTTGCTAAAACAAACATTCTCATCTGAATCACGGGACATACAACCTCATAACTTACTCCGAATTGGATAGAGTTAGACACCCGAATGGCCAGACCTCCATTCATTGAACACTACCAAATACCTGGGACCGTTCTGAAAGAACTGGAAACCAGCTCAAAGAAATCAATTGGTTTATACTAGCTCGTGAAAATGACATTGGATAATTGCATGACCACTTGACTACTTTCTACGCCTTACGGACGTATATGCCTGAAAAAAATTAATGAAATCATATTATTACCTAACAATGTCAAATGGTCAGAAAACTGTTTAAATGAATAAAATGCTTTCACTTTAGGGTCAAGTAGGGTGTGATTGGTTTGATTGAACTCGACCTACAAGTTTTTCGATCTTTCTGTTGATACAATTTATGAGTGATAAATTACTACGCCTTGAAGACCCATTGCTCAACAATACCTCTGTATCCATTAATAATGGAAATATTGTTAACGGTAGCTCTCCTTTGAATCAGAATTCCCACTATTCGTCACGAAGTTATTCTAACGACCATGGTTCAGAATCTGGATTTTTGGAAGATTGTGATCGTGATTTCCCCACAAAACCAGTAGTTACTAGACCTACACTAGCTGACAAGCGCAGCAGTACTGTAACTGGAAGTAGCAGCAGTGGCATTGGTACTATACCTGGGGGGTCTATCCGAACTGGGTCCAGTTTCATAACCTTAAGCTGCCAAGAAAAGGAAAAACGTTCACATACTTCTCATGACAGGGAAAAGCCACTGAAGATGCCTGCCGTAACTCAAGGTACAGCACTTTTGAACTGTAATCTTATGCTATTCCTAACATGCTAAATAATTTTTATTTACTTAACAATAATTCTGTACCTATTTCAGTGTCTGAGTTTCTAATCTTGCTTTAAAATCTTTCGATGACTCTCTGAGTCAAATTACTGTTTTAGTCCGTAACGGTTAATTGATAGACTGTAAAAGACGTTATCAGGGCGAACTTGCTACTATCCATGAGCTGTACAATGACATCATTCTAGTGACTTGACGCACTCTGCTGAAGAAATTAGAACCCACTCTCGCTCAGTTAAGTCTCTGGTTTTCTTGTCTATTTTTTGGAAATTTAAACAGTACAACATATTGAAAGTCATGATTTTAATCTCATGAGATGGCAACTTACCTGGAAAACACATTCACGACCTCAGATTAATCTTCATATCTACCCTCAAAATTTATAGGACTGAGTCATCCGTCTAATTAAAAATACATCATACGACATTGTTTTTAGCATCTAAAATTCGTTATTTACACATCTTTGTCGGTTTATATTTACGTGTATACTGGCTATCGATTTTCCAACCTCCTGGCTGTTACTAAACCTCGATCAAATTTAACATTCAAAGTCGATTTCATTTCTTACCAAGTGAGTGGATTATGTTATCTAAACGTCCACAACATAAGTTGTGTTTATTTAACGACTCCATATTTAAAAACATTGTGAAGTGTTAACAATTTTCATAGGCATAAAATGTTCGTGAAGCTCGGTAGTATTTAAAACAAGGTGCCGAGAGAGATCGTTCATCACAAGAACTAAAGAAAATTTTAGTATATATTAGCAGTAATTTGAAAGTTAAACAAAATATCGTTGAAAAAGCTGGGTAAATTTTTTGGCAGTGGAAATTATATACACTCTGAAGGCATGTAATGGGAATACGAGACAATAACCACATATCGTCTAATCTTGAGACACAAGTCAATCGTAACCGATCCCTATTCGACATTGCTACTAAGCCGTTATCTATTTTGTTGATCAGAGTTTCCAAATTGGTTTTTAACAACATTCTCAAATAGTGACCTGACGAGAACCTCGAGCGATTTAATACCTCCGAACCAGATTTCTTTATACGCGGTGAGTTGAATAAGCTGGTTTTTATAAAAATAAATCACTGTCTGTTAGGATTTGCCACTAAGCAATTATACTAAGTAGCAAAAATATAATTGGTACAATAGTTGTAGTGAATGAGGACTGTAAGACCAGATGAAACAATCCATTTATCTAAAACGTCTACTTCAAAAAGTTCAGACGAAGATAATATTAAATCTTGAAGCATGTGTATGACAAAGTTAAACAGGAACTGATAGAGTTGACAGCCGTGACGGACACTTGAAGTAACCAATTCCGATGACAGTTCGCCATAAGCTGTCACTCGACCAGTGGTGTTCGAGTAGAGACCGTATAAGGCCATTGTACTTCTTTTGTACCCTGTCAATGACAGACGGCCACAGAAACTCATGACCAACAGAGTCAAGTGCCTTAAAGTCCAGGAACATGACCATTGTTGGACGCCTAAATGTGTCCGTATTCCAGGACCTGTCGTAGTATAAATATGTGGTCTATACAGCCATGTTCAGGTCGAAAACCAGCCTGGCTTTCTCTAGTCTGCTCTTCACGAGCTATAGTTAGGCCTCGCAGTATTATTGGAGCCAGGTATCTGAGACACCATATCAGTCAAACTGACTCGGCTGTCTGTCACAGGAGGACTTTTGTCCATTCTTATAGACTGAAATAATCAGTAATTGAGACCGATCAGATGGGATTACGCCCAGTTCCCCGATTCTACCTAAGATCTCAGTCAATCTAACTGTTAAAGCTTGACCACCGTTCTTAAAAATCTGAGGGGTCAATCTATCATGATCCGCCGCTTGCTTCAGATTTCCTATAGCTTTTTCGACTTTATAAAGATTAGAAGGACTTATATTGGTTCGCCATTCAGGTTGACTAGAGATCGTGGGTAACCGAAGTGTGGCTCGAGGCCAATTGAACTGATCCCTAAATTGTTCTGCCCATCGATCCAGTCTCCTGGATTGAGAATGAATAATAAGACCATACTTTTCCGAGATAGTCTCACTCACACTAGCATTCCTAATACCAGTTTCCTTGATAAGTTGAACTGATCCCTGAAGTGATGAGAATGAATCACTAGGCCATCCATTTATGCGATAGTTTCTCTAACAGATAGATTTCTAATACCGTTACCTGTCGCCGCTGTCTTTTCCATCGCTTTTGCTTTCACTACCCTCCACTGTTCGCGATCGTTGTGTAGGCTTTTTATCAGCCTGCGCCTAAGCTTACTTCGTTCTTCGTCATGTTCAGAGCCAGGTGGGATGAATTTATAAGCATCTGTCAGTTCGATGGGTGCTACTGAGATCTACGGCTTCTTCCTAGCCTTACGGTTTACCTTGCTACCAGATATTATTGTTGTTTCCACAGCATTTTGGATATCGTTCCAACCTGCCTCCGGGTGGGAATCACTTACATAGCCACCTGTCTTTCTAGTTGTTCCTGAAATATATTCTTAGCTTTATTATCATTGAGTAAAACCCTAAAAGGTTTCTTTGCGGTCTTTCCTACGTCTAGTAATCCTCAAACAAATACGCGCTCGCACTAGAGCGCCTAACTTTCCGAAAAAGGTTAGAGAGATTTCTGTAAAACTCATCTTTTATGTCGTCTGAACTGCATTCAGTGGGAGCTTAGGCAGATACGACGAAGAGGCAACGGCGAGTGTCCCTATCTTTACGAGTCCTTGCTGTCCCTTTACGTTGGACAGCGCATAAGCGACTATCTATTAGGACCCAGTCTAAGAGAGATAGTTCGGCCCTAGGGCTCAATGCCATACATACACCAGCGAAGACAGGGCAAGCAGCAGCAGGGCTTCCAAATACATGAAGAGTAAATCGATCTGGATCTTTATTTTGACATGTTGAGGTTAAATGAATGACGCTATTCGGATCCTATGTGCGCATTTATGAGACGTAGCACACATCGATGTCATAAGATTGTGCAGTCCTAGCTAAGGAAGCTTGTTGTCCTATTTGATACAGTTTTCGAACATTGACGTAGTTTATAGTGTGGTTTCCGAAGACTGGGGGTAACAATCAGTGTACTCGAAAAGCTTGTATCAACGACACGAGGTGACAAAGGAACAAAAGAAAGGTTAGTCGTGAATTTAAAAGCATTATTAGGAGGTGAAGGAAGGATTTGATTGTGACCTATTCGGTCTCGTGTGCCGTTACTGTTATGAGGGCGGATGTCGCTTCCCGAGTTCGTTTGGTCTTATTTTATGGATATAAAAAGTGGGTTTTAAAAATATAGGACAGTCATAAGTTACTAGCATTTGATTATTTATACTTTCAGTACATTCCTCACGTATGTTGGAACAGTTGAGTTAGCTATTCTAAGGTTGGCGCTAGGTGTTAGGTGAAGATGGCAAATATATCGATGAATATTTATCAACTGAGATAGTTAGGACATGTATTAAGTATGCCCAACAACCGACTACTGTGACGCGTGATTATGATTGGTGTAGGAGTAGGTTAGAGAAATCTAGGGGCAACCAAAATATGGCATGAACTCAGTTCATGAAGTCACCGAATGGACTATGTATTTAGGTGTAGAATTCTTGGTTCGGGTCCACGTAATGATCGTTACCAATGACTGGAGACTGTGAAATTGTTCATAATCGTTCCCAGTTGCACAGGCGAGTTTACTCTTTGAATCCTCCTAGTTCCCAAGTTTCTAAGTTTCTTTTTTCTGTTATCTCACTCACCCACATTTTCTCGTTCCACGTTGCGCATAACTAACCGAATGACTAACAGCGGGTGATATTAGATCTCATATATTTGTTCTTCGGCATCTCTGAAGCATTATCAAATCGTGATAGATTTACCGGATGAGTTAGACTAAACTGAAACATAGAGTTCATAGTTTTTTAGTGACTTGGTTAGTGAGCTGTTAAAACTCAATGTCTAAATGTTTACATGTAATATTTCATAGTTGATCCTAGTAGAACATTGTCTTCCTTCACTATTTTGCGTATCCCTCTTCTCTGTTGACCTTGACTTTTGACTGATTTTGAGATTCCCAATAATAATGATAACAGACTCTTTATGATTTTTTTTTTGAAAAATGCTACTATTTACCTAGACTTATTTTCCTAAATGTTTATAGATCGTATTCTTACAACTAAGTTGCCTTGCTCGATTTCATTGGTTACTTTGCTATTATTATTGCTGGTATTATTATTATATGTACAAGAAACGCTCTCGGTACAACATAGATGCACTGAATAATCGTTTCAGTTTTTCTTATTTGTTATGTACTAACAGAACGATTTGCCTATTAGGAGTGATTTCAACAGTAAATGAGCTTATATTCTGTTTTAAATTGAGAACACTAAAACTAAACGAGATATAGAAGCATATTTTACCCACAAATCCACAGTTTTGAATGACTAAAAGCAGTCGTAAAAAAGCCACAGGCATACACTTTTTGCTGTTAATACCCACCACTGATTTGTAGTTGCAAACTTGTTCAGCTTCAATTATACGCCTTTGGTTTGCGTATTACTGATGTCTGAAATGACTACTTATATAGTCAGTCTGTTACTAACTTGGTGTTTTGCTAAAGAATAAAACACCACTAATTTATTTTTCCTTAATGTTGTGTCTTAATTTTTCAGTACTACGTTTTTAATCATCATCTACATGGCCTAGTACAAACTGAATTCTGGCTATTTTTCTTAAAGCATTGTGAAACAACTCAGAAATTACAGAAAAATTTGACGGTTTCATTAAATTTTCAGTTGTATAGGCATATAATATATTTTTGGGGCTGTTTATATTATTAGACCTCCACTGACAGTAAAGCGAATAGAGTATCTTTCATCCTAGCCTTATTATCGGCATAGGACCTAGACTGATAATAAAAGTCTTTACTCCTGTATCAAATAATCGCACATAAAGCTGTATATATATATATATATACTTCATTACCATATATTAATTAATAAGTTTGCTTGCTTCTTTGTGTACGTCTAGCTTTTACGCGCGGGAGCCTCTTAGTTCCATATGCCTATAAGAACAATGTGATACCCTATCTTGAAAAATCTCTTTATTGTTGTCCAACAAGCGAACAATATCACGTAGTAATCAGTAATGTGATTCGCCAGTCACATTCTCGTTTACGAACGAATTTTTAGAATACCCTTATTGTTTAAAGATTAACTTTTCCACTTTAACTAAATGTATTGAATCTGTGGATCAATAGTTGCCCGACCGAAGCTGCTACCTTGACGTGGTGGTCGGTCGTGATGACCCAACCGAGCTATATTGGCTGGAACATATGTTCCTGAAGGTTCTACCAAGCCAGGTAGGTCGATTGGAGAACGATGAGACTAAAAGAAGCTACTCAAGGTCTGAGGGCGAAGTCGTACTGCTGACTGCAGAGGGGAGTGACAGCGGTTAGGTGCTTCACTCGGACAACCAGCATCTACAGCGATACTGCCTTCTCGCAAGGAACGAAAGGGTTAGAAGGGGTCGGCCCTAAAAATGTCACACAACTTACCTCACGGATTTCCGTCTCCGGTGGTAAGGGTGCCCATTAAGGGCCTTCAAGAGCGGAGCCAATAATCAAACAACCCTTCATAAAATGGCCGTGCGTGACCGGCCTCAAGCAGTTGTCCCTTGGGCTCTGCGGTCACGCTCCCAGGTCGTTAAGACCAACACTAATCTACCTTCCCTTTCAGGTTCCTCATGAAACAACCTTCCACGGTTTGGGCAGCCGGGAAGTGACAACCGCCCTCATACCTGTAACAACACGCGAGACCAAAGTGGTCACAACCCCCTAATACCTCTCTTATCCCCACGACTAACTCTACTCTCATTTCTTTAACTCACAGCAACACTAATGCAAACAATGCGAGTTCACGAAACGTCGTTTCTGGTCTCCTGAAATCCCGTTCTAGACTACATGTACGTACATTATGTCAAATAGGGCAACAGGCTTCGCTCAATCGATGTATGCTGCGTCTCGGAAACGCGCATACAGGATCCTAGTAAAGTCATTAATCTGATTTCAATTTGTCAAAATAAAGAAGCAGCTCGATTTACTCTTCGTGTATCCGGTAGCCCTGATGCTGCTTCCCGGGGTCTCGCTGGTGTAGTTATAGCATTGAGTCCTGGGGCAGAACTGTCTCTCATAGACTGGATCCCTGTAGATAGTCGCTTGTGCGCCGTCCGACTGAACGGGACAGTAAGGACTCGGAAAGAGGGACACCCGTCGTTGCCTCTTCGTCGTATCCGCCTATGCCCCCACTGGCTGCAGTTCAAATGAGGTGAAAGATTAGTTCTACAGGAAGCTTTCGGACCTCTTCCTAGTATTTGTTTGAGGCTTACTGGACGTAGGAAGGACACCGCAAGGAAGCCTCTTCCGGTTTGCCTTAATGATAATAAAGCTAAGAATATATTTCAGGAACAACTAGAAAGAGAGTTAGGCAACCATGTAAATGATTCCTATCCGGAGGCAGGTTGGAATGATATCAAAAAGGCTATGGAAACGGCAGTGATATCTGCTAGTAAGGTTAGCCATAAGGCTAGAATGAAGCCGTGGATCTCTGTAGCATCCACTGATCTGATGGATGCCCGAAAACTCATCCCACCTGGCTCTGAACATGATGAAGAACGAAGTCAGCTTAAGCGCAGGCTGATAAAAAACCTGCGCAACGACCGTGAGCAGTGGTTGGTGGCGAAAGCAAAAGCAATCGAAAAAGCAGCAGCGATAGGCAACAACAGACAGTTGTACCGACTTACCAAGGAAACCGAAAGTGAGTGAAACTACTCGGGAACGGATGGGACTCTCATTCATTCATAATCCAGGATATTGGACTGATGGGCAGAACACTTTAGGGATCAGTTCAACTGGCCTTCAGCCACACTTCGGTTACCCACGATCTCTAGTCATCCTGAATTACAAATCGACGTAAGTCCCACGACTCTTTATGGAGTTGAGTAAGCTACAGGAAATCTGAAGTGAGGGCGAGCTGCAGGTCCTGATAGACTGACCCCTGAGATATTTAAGGATGGTGGTCGAGTTTTAACAGCTAGGCTGACTGAGATCTTAGGTAGAATCTGGGAAATGAACGTAATCCCATCCGACTGGTCTCAATCCTTGATTGTCCCAATCTATAAGAAAGGACACAAGTCTTCTTGTGACAATCACAGGGGGATAAGTCTAACTAATATAGTATCTAAAATATTGGCTTCAATAATACTTCGACGCTTAACGAAAGCTCGTGAAGAGCAGACTAGAGAAAACCAGTCTGGTTTTCGACCTGGACGTGGCTGTATAGACCACATTTTCACACTACGACAGGTCCTGGAACACAGACACACATTTGGGCGTCCTACAACAGTTGTTTTCCTGGACCTAAAAGCGGCATTTGACTTTGTTGATCGTGAGGTTCTGTGGCAGGTGTACTAAAGAAGTACATTAACCTTATACAACCTTTCTACTCGAGCACCACTGGTCGAGTGAGAGCTTATGGCGTACTGTCATCTGAATTCTCTACTTCAAGTGGTGTTCGTCAGGGATATCCACTCTTCCCATTCTTGCTTAATTTTATCATAGACATGCTCTTAGAAATAAACTTATCCTCGTCTGAATTTTCAGTAGACCTTTTTACCAGGAGGCTCGCTTATTGACTTAGAATATGCTGATGACATAGTTCTACTTGGTGAAGACGCTGACAAAATGCAGAGTCTTCTGACTACCCTCAGCAACAATGCAAGCATGTTCGGGATTCGGTTTTACCCCTCGAAATGCAAAATGTTACTTCAAGATTGGGTTTCATCGGCTACATGAACTAGAGATAGGGAGTGAAGTAGTCGAACGTGTAGACCGCTTCACTTATCTTGGGAGTCTCATCAATGCTGATGGCCTGGTGACTGACGAAATCTCGACACGGATACAGAAGGCTCGATTGGCTTTTGCCAACCTGCGTCACTTATGGCGCAAGCGAGATATCCGCTTGCTAACCAAAGGACGAGTGTACTGTGCAGCAGTTCGCTCCGTTCTCCTATATGGATGCGAAACATGGCCACTGAAAGTAGAAGATATTCGTAGGTTACTAGTATTCGATCATAGATGTCTTAGAAGCATTGCTCGTATATCGTGGGACAACCGAGTAAGCAATGCTGTCGTTAGGAAACGAGTTCTCGGTAGGGATGGCAGATCAATAGATGAAGTGGTGAAACTTCATCAGTTGAGGTGGTTGGGACATGTGTTGCGTATGCCTAACCACCGACTGCCGCGACGAGCTATGTTTTGTAGTGTAGGAGTAGGTTGGAAGAAAGTTAGGGGCCAGACCATGAAGTCACTGACAAGTGGACTGAGTCATTTTGGTAGATGTAGGTGACCTGTTTGGGGTCCGCTAGACGACAGTCACCAATGGTTAGAGACCTTGAACGACATGGCTCAGAATCGTTTGCAATGGCGCAGGTGCATCCACTCCGTGTGTTCTCTCTAAATCTAACCTTCTGAATTCCTCCTGCTAAATTTATCTTACTGAATCATACTTCTCGAATAATATCTTTGCTCCCTAATCTTCTCCATTGCTGCTATTAATTCTACTGTCGCTATTACTCTTGGATTTGAACTGACATTTGCGTCTGTGTGTTGATGTAGTATGGCAACCTAAACTGATGTATTTATGTACGAAGTTCTGCGTTGTATCTTTCTGTCTGTCTGTCTGGATCAATAGTTGGTAATCAAACGTCTAATTTTAAGCGAATACTTGTTGCTTGGTGTAAGGAACCTAATTTATTTACTAGAGACTAAATCCATGCCTCTACTTTCATCGATTTTTTCGTATGTATAAACACTATTGATTGAAGAACTCTTACTTGTCACTAATTATTCTTATTACTTTGAGATATAAAAATAAGTCTATTTGATCCAGCAAGGGTGGGTTAATAAATCTTAAATGCCTTTATCTACTAATATCGATCGTGTTCTTTGCAAAAGTTGTGTTTGATCTTCTATTTCAAAGTTTTTGTTAAGTATTATCGACACCAATTTGACCAGTTGGGTTTAGCAGCAGACAGATAACATAATATTGAAGTTGTGGTGATAATATTAGCTGTTGGTCTCTGTTCCCCTTGTGCTCATGAGTGTGCGCTGTCAAGGAAATTGTAACTAAGACATTCACTTTTTAGTCCTCCTTGGTTTCCAATGCATTCTCAGCTAAAACCATTTTCTAACCGCACACCCGTTTCGGCGAATACTTAAATATATACGTACTGTGTACTAAGTAACGTCTCAGTGCTTTGAATTTAGACGATATTTCCAGAGTATCAATAAAATTTCCTAAATCATATTATACTCTTTTCCTATACCTCAACCTGTCTCATCACATCACTTTTACTATTTTATGATCATTTCGCTACTGAGTTATTATATCTCCTATATGGTACTCGAAATGTCACAGTATTCTTTCGATTGCTTAGCATAATAAACATGTAGTGTAAATCTGTTCTATAGAACTGCAGCAATTTGTTTAATCATTGATATTTTTTCATAATTGAAACAGTGTAAAGAGGAAATAGAGAAGGAGTCGTTAAACTAGGAATACTTCTAATGTGTTTCAACCAATTAACAAACGTTATCAGCACAGTTCGGTGAAAAAGTTTTTTCGTGTTCGGTAGAGCATGTGGTAGTTGGTTCCATAATAAAGCTACCTGCTGTCTAGATTTAAAATTATGTTGTACATCTTATTAAGTGTAAAACATAATTTCCTCCGTAAAACTTTATCATTCTGTTTTATTTGTAATTCATTGTTATTGATTTATCCTTCCTAATTTTAGGTCATTCAAATGATAGTCAGAATAAATCTAAAGAATTATACCGTACTCAAGCAACTGATTCACAATTAATGAGACGTAAAACTTATGGCAATTCACGTCCCGGCAGCCCTTCAGTTAGTACAGATACCAACTCCGAAACTCATGCTCCAAATGAAAATTATAATGACCAATCTGCTTTATCAAGGTCAAGAAAACGAGCAAGAAGTGAAGTCCCTAGAATGGGATCTACTGGTTCAAATAATTTATCATCGAATCCTTTACTCAGATCTGTTAATGACGATAAAGAAGACAGCGAAGATGACGAACGAGTTGCTTTGAATAAAAGTAATTCGCGTTCAGATATTGACGAAGGCGGATTTCATATTGGCAATGATTTCGATGTAGGCATTCGTGATAGACATCGCCGTCAAACATACCAACTAAACAACCGCCAGAGGGACTCGTCTGTAGGTGGTTATACACGATCGTCTGTGGCGGGTACATTACCTCGTCGCCAGCGTATGACAGGTAGTTTAACTCGAGCTACTACTATCAGTGGTGTTGACCCACATGGAACTCTGAGATCTGCATGTAGACTTGCTCACTCTATCCGTGCCGGTATTATTCCACCTCCACCATCGGAACCTCCTCCTGCTACACCACTATCTAGTTCACTAATGTCCGAACTAGAATCTATTGGATCCAATCCAGTTTCTGGTCTAATAAATCCATTCGCATTACAGCTGCATAATTCACAACAACAACAACAGGCTTTAGCAGCAGCTGTTGCAGCAGCCAGTGGATTTCCTCAAGTCCTATCAGGTGTCAATCAAAATAATTTAGCCAATTCTTATATGTTCAATCGTAAGTGTGAATCAGTTCTCTATCATTACCTGTTTGTTGTATTTTTACTACTGTCTTATTCTTTCCATTTTCAATATTCAGACATTTGATTTTATGGAGTTCACTTAAATTTTTTTTGGACCAGCTGTAACCTTTATTGTTTTTTCTTAACTGCCTTTGTTGTCCACTGGTGCTTTTTACTTTCAAGGTTATAAAACTAAGCCAACCTTGTCTTCGTATAAATATTTACGAGGGAGAGAGATCAGTAAATGACCTTAAATGACTCATTAGCTAGTTATTCTTGTTGCTTTTAGTCGTATGCCCTCTAGCTGTTTATGCGTAAAAAAATAGGTGAGTTTAGGTGATGACGTGTTGTTAACATTACAATATGGGTGTTGTTCGTGACAAAAACGTGCAAATGTCACCGAAGTATTCAACTACCGTAAGTAATAAATGTTTGTCTGGCACTCACTTGTATAAAGTGAAATCAAAACAAGCTGGCTTTTATCGGTAGTATAACTTTGTGTAAACTGTACAACGTAATATGTATGAAATCAAATATCTCAGAATCTCCATTCACTTGTTTGTTTTAAATGGATGACTTTATTCAAATACTTAATTTTTACAGAAAGCTAGGGGCGACCAGACCAAAACATGGCAAAAATTTCTGAAGTCATTGACAACTGAGTCATGTTGGTAGGTGCAGACTATTCAGTTGGTGTCCGCGAGACGGTAATAACTGATGGTAGGGAATGGTTTAAGTGGTTCGAAATTTTCCTGGTTCGCGTTTTTCATCAAGTTTCATCTCAACAGGACGGGGTTCCTTACACTTGACCAACCTCTCTCATCTACCCGTGACTGGGACCGTCAATAACCTTTAATGAGCCTCAACCGAAATGTCCGAACTGTGTAGGAGACCGGAAGAGTCATTCAAGTTGTTGCGGAAACGAAAAGATACAACCTGGAATTAGCGAAACCCATTAAAAGTAGGTTGCACATAAGAGACTAACTTCAGGAGAGATGCTATTATACACCCACCGTGAAGTAGTAAATGCTGCACATTCACAAGGAGTTGCACTGGTGTTATACGAAGAAGCATAAGATGGGAATCTCATGAACTCCTTACTTCAAAATAAAGAAAAGGAGGATTATAATTGATGTTACATAGCGTTATGTGCTCAACAATGACAGTAGTGAAAACAATAAAGACCGATTTTATTAGAGGCTGCAGTCAGTCATAGAAAAATGTCTAGGCAAGGACTTGGCTATCTTGATGGGAGACGTAGTCGCCGAGGTTGGGATGGACAACACTGAATATGAAGATATTATGAGACGACATGAACTGGGGGAAAGGACCGAAAACGGTAAGGGGTACGCAAATCTATGTGCTTTAAAAAAATGATTATGTTGAGTATTCTATCTCCCAACAAACGCATACGCAAGGCTACATGGGTTCCACTAGATCACATTACAGAGGACCAAATCGATCAACTTCTTTGTATCAACGAAAATCTTAGAAGTACTATGGAAGTTCTGAGAACAGAGAGAGAAACTGATCTAGTCTCAGATGGCCAAGATGCAGCTAAAGCTAATGAAGCATTAAACAACTAGAGAAACACCATTAGAGAAATTTAATACGGTCTTTCTTCGAGATACCTACAAAACCAGCGAATTCAGGACAGCTTTTGGTAACAAGCTACAAGCCTTTCACGACCTACTAAACGAACAGTAAACCTCCATGAAGAACAAGGAATACAGAACAATCATTGGGATCCCAGAATAGCAAAACAGGTAGGTAGGACATTTTCAAGAACTACTGAACTGATCAGCCACACTGAGTCCACCAATCATCGAAGTAGCACCTACACACCTTATAAATGTTACCCCATCTATATTGGCAGAGATCAGCATGTCCATCCGATAGATCAAGAGTGGTAAAGCAGCAGGGGCATCTTTTTGTCGAAGGGCTCGGGGCTGAGTTAAGGCATTTACGTGCTAGAAAAGTAGTTTCCTGTTGCATGACCTATAGAGTTTTATTGTTAAGTTTAAAGTATTTGACCATCAGTTGAAATGTCTGAAAAGAATCTACTCCTTGAAAAAAATTTCCATTATTAGATTATCAGGGTAAATACTTTAGTGATTTCCAGTTTTCGTAAGACAATTTTATTGTTTGGCTGCATTTGGACGAAGTTATTGAATTCACTTATGCTTATAGTTCAACGGGTTTCGGTTTATGTGTTGCAGGGTGATTTGAACTTAATGTTTTGTATGTTGTATGTTGTCTGATCTATTTTTATGCAAAGTAGCAAAGCCTTTAGAAATGACTTCAATCTATATCATCTGTAGTCAATCACATGAACATCAACTACCAAATGTTTTATAAACGGTATGGTATATTTTACCAATTCCTTACACTTGGATTAATTTTCGATGCAAATGCTTTTCAAATTACCGGTAAATTATTCTTTTAATTTTTAATTCATATAACTAGTCAATAGAACTTGTTGATTTCAGCGATCTTTACATAATAATCTTGCTCTATATATGCATGAATTCCGTCATTTTACGGCATAGATTTCAAAATTTATTTCGATTCTGTGTACAGACATTGTTTTATTTTCATAGTTAAGTAGAACTTTACTTATTTCTTACTCAATATGTATGTTATCTCGTCTTGATAATTATAAATTCTTTTTTATTGCTAGAAAGAAATAAAGTTTTTAGATAATAGTGTAAAATCAAGCAATGTATTAAGCGAATTTTCAATTGTACATTATACGTTTTGTGTGTATCAAAGAATGTTTACGTCAAAGATGAACACTCATCATCTTTAAAAAAAAAGAACACTTAAGTGATACATAATTTTTGGCTACCGAATGAAAGAAGATACAATTGTCTACATCATTCTAAAATAATTGTGATGTGTATTATACACTGATTACATTCCACCCCTGTCTATATCACTTTGTAGTAGAATTTGTGACCTTGCTTTATAGTGGCTTTTGTTATAGTCATTATTTACGTGTGCGATTCGCCTCACATTTGAATAGTCACTTTTTATGTCATAATGTTCATACATAGTAGTTTTATCTTATAAATGAAGTCGATTTAATAAAAATGCCTAGCTGTTCAACATATTTCCTCTTACTTATTGTCTGTTTTCCTCTTGTTTAGTTTATAGTCTTTATCTTTTTATGGTTGCATAAGTACATTCTCTTTCGAGCTAATGAATTAACTAGTTTCTTTCATCAATATATATACATAACCTCTGGACCACTGAGCGTACATCCAACGGTGTTAATGTCTAACTCTGATCAATCTATTGATTTTGCGCGACCTCACCCCTTTGTCTTCGGTAGTTACTACCTACACCCCACACGTTTGAACTCCAATTGTCACGTCTTCTCACTAAAACTCCGAGAATTTCCTGCTGAAGCTAGTCACTAATGAGCACATCGTACAATATGCCCTTATGTTGATCATCTTAACTCTAATAACTCTTCGGCTATGTGACAGGAAACTTTTAGTATTAGTGTACACAATTTTAAATTAAACTGTAATAAGTTACTTTTCAGTAACTGATTGTCTCAGTCGACTTTGATCTTACATACATTGTAACCTAACAAAAGAGTCATTTCACAATCTCAACAAGGAGCTCATGGTCATTTACAAACTAGTCTGCCCCATAATCATCGTTATTACAAACACCACCATGGCGCAGTTCCCAAAACTTCCGGTTCATATAAATAAATACATCATGAAATAAAAACTAGTGCTGTGCTGACCGAATTCTAGCAACCAAGCTTGAACTAAATGACTTGTGTGACAGTATACTTAATTTTTTATCAGCTGGTTCCAAACGGTATGTAGGAAACCCTGCAAAAAACGGGTTTAATACTTGCTAGCCATCATCAGTTTTAGAAAATTTTTACCTTGAATACTAGAATAAAATTTACTGTTCAGCAGACTAGATTTAATTAACCCAAAGGTGAACCAAGTATTTATTTCCGTGACATTATTGATTCAAAATGTCAAATTTTAAAACACTTTGGAAGCCGTTGTAATGTAGACAGTTATTGATGCTTAGTAACAAATAATTTTAGAACACTCTCTCTGCTGCTTACTATCTAATCCATTTGTATGTATCTGTGCATAGGTGCAAGTTCTTTGTACAATACGATTTTTCAATGAATCCACTAGGCTTTTCTTCAGATAAAACTTGGATTTAATTCTTATTGGTATTCACATATTTCAGCAACAAAACGGACATTAAGTTAGTGAGTATAAATCAATTAAAAATACCGTATTTTGCCGGATGAATTAATTCGGTTGCATGACCTGGAAATCAATGGATATGTAAATCCACCTCATTAGTCATTTTCTCTGAAATTGTTGTATCGGTTGTGATTAGACTCGATTTGTTGACAGTGTTTGTTTATCATCTATTACCTGTAAATAAAACTTACAAACGATCGATTATTGATATGTTCTAATGTATATAAGTTGAGTTTTTTACATAATTGAAACTTGATATAATCTCTCCATAGGATCAAAAGAGGTTTGTTCTTGTGGATGTATGGATTGATAATCCAGTCAGTCAGTCACAATGTAGATGTTATTGCGTACGTACATACCACATTATCGCAGAGAGATTGGATTGTCGATTCAAATCCCATAGTATTAGACGTGGAAGAAGTAATGGATAAGATTAGGGTTCGCAGATCTTATTCAATAGTATAATCAAGCGAAATAAATTTATAGCGATAAGCAGAGGTCCTGATCTCATGAGGTCATGAGAGAAGACAAAGAATGGATATACCTGCACCATTATAAACGATTTTCAGCCATGCTATTCAAGGTCTCTAACCATCGATTATTATCATATCATGGACCCTAACCAGGTTAGCCTGCACCTACTAACATGGCTCACTCCAGTTATCAGTGAATTCATGCATTTGTGCCACTTTTTGGTTTGGTCGCACCTAGCATCCTTTCAACCTACTCCTAAACCACAAAACATCGCTCGTTGAGGCAGTCAGTGGTTGGACATTCGTCACACTACTACTGCCATCCTTACTTAGTACCCTTTTACTAACCCTAACATTGCTTACCCGGTGGTCTCAGGACATTTGAGCAATGTTTCGGAGACACCTATGATCGAATTCCAGTAACGTACGAATAACCTCTACCCTTAGTGACCATATTTCACACCCATAGAGTAAGACGGAGCGAACTGATTCGCAGTAGTAGACTCGCCGTATGTGTAGTAGACAGATATCTCGCCTACGCTATGAGTGACACAAGTTGGCAACAGCCAGTCGAGCCTTGTGTATCCATGTCGAGATTTCATCAGACACCAGGCCTCCAGCACTGATGAGATTCGCGTTTACACGTGTTAGTTTATTTCACTCATTATGGTGTTTTGAAATTAATTTTGCTTTTACACTGTCCATCTTGGCGTAAGTTGCTCAAACTCTTTTGACTTACCAATTTAACTTTCTGTGATTTTGTCATTGATTCACACTCGTTCCCACATGTCAAAGTTTTGTGTTTTGGTTCAATGAGTTGTGTATGGTTCTGTAAGTACTTCTCAATTCTACATTTGACTTTGTTTCCTACTTCTAATATCAATAAATTTTGTTTGATCAATTTTGTGGACGTTATCTATTCTGTCTAATAATAACTAATAACTTCATTTTTTTTTAATACGGCTAAGGTTTTCTATAGTTTATTGGCGGTATCCAGATAAGAGGTGAAACTGTTGACCTAGCTCACCGAATATAGATCCTAGCAGTTGAGTACTATTTGTAGCTGTTTGTAAACCAGGTACTCTTAGTCACTTATTTTCATCTGGAACCAACGATTCCTAAGTCGACAAAATATAGTGAAGTGATTGTGTGAGTGCGTATAGTTTTACAGTCTCTACTTAAATGAACATTATTTCTTTCGATCAACTTCCGGTTCAGCGTCGCTGTTATTATTGGACATTGAATAGATGAGTGACTTCGAATAATTTTTGTTTATATTAACGTTTCCTGATGCTCTCCCCATATATATATATATATATATAACTGAATGATTTCTTTTATCTAGAACAGAAATGAAAATAATCGAGTGATTTGAAATTGATGAATATTTTACATCTGGTTTTTTAAACAAAACAACTTTAATAATTTTATTAGATTTATAAATTCATGCAATTGTCGCTGTTTATGTACCATTCAAATTGTTTTGCGTACATATGGTGTACATACTGTTTTGTATCAGTTTTTCCTAAAACATGTTTCGATCAAAAGCCATTATTGATTAATACTTGCAACATTATTTAAGTGAACTAATTTTTTGTGGTTAGTTGTTATTCACTTCACGTTGAATTAAGTGTCTGATTATATTTTGTACTCTCATCATTTTAAAAATATCCAGTCTACTTTATTTATGTAACATACAATTTTAGATTTCTAGACTTTTTAAACATTTAATAGATACATTTTTAGACAGACATGTATGGTCTTTAGCAGTGGAATTAAGGACGTGTGGTTCTTCCTATCCGAAACTCGTCAACAAGATGTAATTGCAACTCAGTTTATGTTGTTTACACAGGGACTGTCTGCACCGAAAGTCATCGAGTTGTCCACTTAGCTACTGCGTTCAGATAACCACTAATTCACATTATGGGGTGAATTTTTAATTCATACGTATAGGCCACTTAAATCCTCCCGTATTCCTAAAAAAATCCTGACTAGTTGCTGTTCTAATCATCACAGCGAAGATCTTTGTAACTAAAACATATGAATCAGATTTCTTATTTGAAGTAATCCATACTACTGAATAGTCACCATTGATTAAATGGAGACTGACAATCAGAAAACATTGATTCATATTGGCTTTATTTTAACGTAGAGGGTTCATGGGTATGCACTGCTGAGTATTCTTGAATTTGTAAATAAAATAATTTCTCATCGGTCTCTCCTTTACAATGATTTTGTCGCTTTTGTTAGTTTGTGGTAAAAATTAGTTTCAACTTGTCTAAAATCTTTAAATCAACATCGATTTGAAGTGATATTGTAATAAAGCAGCTATAAGAGCTACTAAACATGGTTCACTGTTTTTTGTTCTTAAACTCTTTGGTCTTATTAATGGTAAAAAGATTAATGATAATTTGTGTACTGGGTCAGGATTTTCACATGGTTCAAAACCCATAAACTTGTACTTGTCCAAAATAAACCGTACATGTGTATGCGTTTATTTATGTTCATCTGATATATCTGATTTTTTTTGTGTTTTTAACATCATTGGACACTTTTACTCGTGAGAACAATAGTTTTGTCTTTTTTTTCATTATAAATTTCGGTGCGCTACTGGTTTGAATGAATTGTGTATTTTAATTTTGATGAATAGATTTGGTGTGATAGTCCTTCTGAAAATTTGGTTTATAGTAATTTTTCTCGAAATCCTTGAATAATTACGGCTATTTAATTATAAACAAAACTTTTCGAAAGACAATAATCCTTAATGCAATGAATCGATAGCATAGGATTTTTTTTAAGTTTCAAATTTCCCAATAACCTATGCACAAATGTTTACTGAACTCGGTCGTATGGCCTAATTATAAGTTCATAATATGTTCGAATGTGCGGACAAATCTTTTAAAAAGTCTTTTGTAGAATCCAGTTCTGTAGATTGACGATATCAAACATAAGTTCAAAGCTTATCACATCTGAGACACGAATCTCAAAACAGTGTATGCTAAATGCGTCACAGAAAAATAATAAATTCATTGTCTTTCCTATGTTACTGAATTTCTCAGGTAAACAGTAAGCATAATCCAACTTGATTAAAGCAAGCTTATATGGACAACGCTTTATGGTTAAGTATTGGTTCTAAAGCGGCTCGCTGGTTGGTCTTAATATTTCATTTAATATTTTCAAACTCCACAGGTCGGAGGCTTCATTTATTTTCACTCACCTGTTTTCTTCTATAATCTCTATTGATGAATGTGTGCGAAGAAATTATGTTAAACGTGAAGCTACCATCTCACCTTGCACATATGTTCATATGTTAACGGATTTTACTTATTTTACGATTGTTTATCTTTGATGTATATACCACATCTAAGTCAGGCCAACAACTGGTTAAAACTACTAACCTTTTCCAGTCTAGACGTATGGAGGGCAAGAAAAGTTTGCCCAAAAGGTCTATCAAAGTTATAACAATGATAATATCATTGGGTCTCGCCTAATTTACATCAAATGTTCGTACACTTATACACTTTCATGATTGTTATTATCGTTATAATTATCGATCCCCAACACTGACCCGAATGTTAATTAATTCATTTCTTTCTATCATCGAAGCTTGTTATTTGCTTTTTATGTGGCATTAATATCATTTTACATACACGTCTAACCTTGAATAGAGTATTTCTATTGGGCGATTGAATAATCACGACATAGTGAACAAACAAACATTCTTGTAAGCTGAACAGATGTACACATAAGTTTACTTTGTTCATACTTACTATTCTACCTTAGTTATTTGTAGATAGACTTAATTAAATGACCGAATAGGAAGAAATGAGAAACCCGTACAGCAGTGAGTCACCGATTATGTAAAAATTGGGTTCAATCCCAGTCTAGTTCACGGTAAACACTTGGAATTTTTAAAGTAATGGTGAAAAACCTATACGGTATTCACTGGACAATAATGGTTCTCAGATTAATGCCGACCTTAGGTGAATAATCGCATATCAACACTTATACTACCTTGAATCTCCAATTTATGAAGTGAAAAGGTTATCTTACTTATTCTTTAATCAAATGATAGCATAAATCAGTCATGCTGTGTTATCAGATTATGGTGATTATACTGTTTTTGTGAATAAAGATATCGTTCCAGTTAAGTTTAGAAATTCGCGTGAAATTCATCCTTTCAATGTGGCATCTAATTTCTTTTTCAGTTTTACCATTGTTCATAATGTTATAAGCAAAGTATGTTGCTTATGTGCATAAATATAATACATAAAAAATACATAAAAATCATTTGTTGAATTGAATTAGAGAAAAAAGTACTGCATATAGTGTAAATTGCCAATGGTTAATTTTTACTCTCATAGAATAAAAGCAAGAATCAAAGATATTTTCTACAGCCTATGCAATAGAAACATTTATCTGGGCGACAGAGCAATTAAAGTGTGTGCATTAATAGTATTCTTTTTTTAAGACTATTCTATCCGTATGAATAATTTACAGGATCATTTGTTATGACCTACCAAAAAAAGATACGATTAGATTTCGTATAATAGTGGAGAGGTTGTTTCACACGTCTATGCGATAGTGGTGAAATTCTTGCATCTTTTTTTTTTTAATGAGGAATTCTTATTGTTTGGTAATATAGTTTAGACGTTGGAGCCTATATCTGATTTTATGCTATCAGTTAATATTTGTAATTCTTTTACATTCACATATTTGGACTTTTAGTTTTATTGTCATACTTGCAAATAATCGCTGACAAATTATTACTGAAATTTTAGTTTGCTCTTTTTATTATTATTATTCATGCATGCATACATGCATTAAGTCCCCTACTATTTGCTACTTTAGGTGTTTTTTTTTAAAGAATTGCCTACTTAATCGACAATAGATATCTGGAACATTTTAATATATTAACTTATCATACAGATTAAACTTTTGTTCTATAGTGTTGAAAAAAAATATGTATTTTTTATTTTTGGAAGTCTATAACTGCAAGACGAAAAATCACGCCTGTCTATGTATATATGTGTTTAAAAATGCGATAATAACATTTAGTTAGTTACTTTTTAAAAATCAAATTGGTGTTGCGTTTTTCTCATCCTTTCTCTTTCATGCGTGTATATTCAAACTTTTCTCGCTTTTTTTTCTGTCTATATTTTGGTTCGACCATTAGTTTAGTTCATTTTATGCTACGAATGATACATGCATGTATAACCTAACTTTTGTAGAACTTAGGACACTATGAATTTGCCTCACACTCAACTCGGTTGAACTCCATTAGTAGCGGCCTTATATTAGGACTACGCGTGTGGGTTCTCGGATGCTCACTATCGTAGAGTTTCAAACTCTGACGGAACGAACGTTCAGTGCTTCCAAGTTTTCAATGTTGGTATAACATTGATCAGTTCATGATTTTAATGAAGCGCAACTATGTCCACATCCTATACTGAAGTAAAAATAGTCATACATCATCGAAAAATGCTTAAAAAATCAATAAATCTCTAAAATGTAGTCTTTGACTACGATATTGTGCGATGTTTATATGAATCTCATGGATTCGCCAGGTTCTCACTGTTTATTAATTCACTTAATACACTTCTATTTACTCATTAGTATTTTAGACTTATCTCTCTGTAAGAATCTGGAAATCATAATGTTAATTTCTTTTAAATAGAAAGATTTAAAGTAATATATTAGTGTTTTCGTTTAAATACTTCTTTTTATCCTATAATTTAAGCTTATGATCAATGTTTGGTTTTGAATAACACTTTAAACGATTAAGGGCGTTACTAAATACCTATCATTCTGTTGATTAAACATTATTATGCACTAACTAACGAAGAAAGTTGGTGAGGTTGAGCAAAAATTCTTAGATTTATCAGTGTTTGACATTAACTTCTCTGGATGCCGGCTCAATAGTCCAGATGTTTGGCTTTCGCGCTCAAGACCGAAGCTCCTGAATTCGAACCCACGAGTAGCAGGAGTCGTGGATATGCACAGCGGCCGCGCCCCATGCCAAGACGAATCGGCCGTCCAATGCTTCCAGGTGGCCTATCAATGATTGATTCGTGATTTCAATGTAAAACAACGATCTCCATGATACCCTCATTCAAAAAACATCAATTGATACCCTGAGATGTTACCTACATGCATGCATGGGTTTCTTATAAGGTGTGCCGGTCGGTATTCCATATATTTCAGCTAATTATGTCGTAATCATAAAATGCAACAGGGGTTATACAGTTCGTCAGATTTGAATCTCGTCTATTGACTGCGCCAACAGCATGAACCCATAATCACAATAAACTTTCTATAAAAGGCCGACTGCCATGTTTATTCACGAGTTTTAAATTACACAATCAACAAAACCACCAAATGTTGTTTCTCACTATAATCATATCACCATTACTTATTCAATCAATTATGAATAGATGACACATCACTTCAGTAAGCTTTTCTTAAGTGGTGTGATTTTCTATCTTACCACAACAATCAACAATTTTATTTCTTGAAACTTGGTAGTTCATCGATTCTATAAATTAAATAATTAATTAAGTCAACAAGTTGGTCGATTTAGTTCAAACTGTAACAATGTTGTCAGTGTGCATTAACTAAGATTTTCACTGTAATACACACTACAAATTATGTAATTAAAAAAAATACCGAAACACTAACCAGCAAATTAGGTTTCATCACTTTGTTGTACTTCTTAGCTTTAGTACGATTTTAACAGCATGTTTGAACAACAGTGAAAATTTTTTTTAATTGGATCAAAAGTTGTGTATATAAAGTTTTCATTTATCTCATCTGGAAGTTATTTTCCTCTCATGTCTGTTTTGTTTTTATACGTGCTGTGCAATAATTCTTCTAAACTTGTTAGGATTTAAGGCATTTATGGATTTGCTGAACTGCACTTTTTAATTTGCATCGTGCTCGTTTTATTTGAATGGTGTTGCAACTCACCAAGTACAGATTCAGTTGTTTAGTTTTGAACCACACTTTATGTGTGAGGGCTAGTGATGATAAGTAGCCATATCAACCGAAGGAGGTGAGAGAGGACTCGAACTCTAGACCTAGTTGTCGAAAGTCAAACACCTTAACCACCAAGCGGCCATGATTATAATCTTGTTACAGTTTATTAGTTACAGCTGGAATAGCATTGTCAGTGGCTAAATTAAATGAATGATTTCTTTCATTCGAGGTTGAAGTTAGCATTAGTGTAAGCAAGTGACTATCGAATTTTTTTCTGATATTTTGAAGTATGTTTTAATTGCCCTCATATTATTAAGACTGAATATTTATAATCTGTCAGCTGACAGTCCCGACCGTAGCTACTACCTTTATGTGGTGGCCGAGCTTGCATGATGACCCAACCGAGCTATATTGGTTAGAACATATGTTCCTGAAGGTTCTGCCATGCCAGGCAGGTCGATTGTAGAACGATGAGACTAAAAGCAGCTACTCAAGGTCTGAGGGCGAAGTATTTTTGCTGACTGTAGAGAGCTGTGACACCAGTAAGATGTTTCCCTCGAACAAGCAGCATCTGCATCGATGCTGCCTTCTCAAAAGGAAATAAAGGGGTTAGAAGAGGTCGACCTTAAAAATGTCACACCACCTTACCTCTCGGATTTCCTTCTTCGGTGGTAAGGTATTTTAAAGAAGATCGGTGCTAACACTTAAAAAACTTCTCATAAAATGGTCCTGCCTGACGGGCCTCAATCATTTGTCTCTTGCTTGGGCTGTGAGGTCACGCTCCCATTTCTCTAAGCTAAGACCAACAGTAATATACCTTCCTTTTCAGGTTCCTCAGGAAACTCACTTCCACGATGTGGGCAACCGGGGAGTGACGTCTGCCCTCGACATAGCTCAAAATCACTTGCGATGGCGCAGGTGCATCCACTCATTGCGTTCTCTGAGATTCTAATCTGAATTTATCATAACCTCTACTCTTTTTAAATTTTTATCTCCGAATCATACTTCATGAATAAATTTTTCGAACGTTAATCTTCTTCAGTATTGTTAATACTTCTATTACCACTACCATTATGGGATTTGCAGTATATTTATTCTGGATTTTGAAACTTTGATCTTTATGAATAAGAGCATAATCTAACAAAAAATGAAGTAGATGTAAATTATAGCTAACTGTGGAATCCAGGACGCACGTGTTTTTCCTACTTTTTTTTGAATTTTTATGACTTTATTTGATTAATCTGAAACTCAGTAGCTGAGTGCGTAACCCGATAACATTCTCAGTGAACGGTGCTGCGCTGATTCCTGGAGTCAACTGCAACGCACGTTCAGGATTCCACTGTTAGCGTTCATTCACCCCTGCTAATATTGCTTGTAACCTAAAGACAGTATCGAAGCAATCTACTTAGGATGCATATATGCCAACGAGACTGCTCATTTGCAGTCCTAAACATTGATGGGTAGATTCAAACAACTCATACAAACGAGTTAATCCATGTGAAATCATTAAAAAACAGTGTACATTGGTATTTCGGTGCTACCAGAAACTGTATTACTCATCATTCTGTTTAGAAAATACAAATATACTTTTATATTTTCGATGCAATATTTTTCAAGTGGTCCTTTAACCATTGTGTGATGTCTTGTCTCTATTGTATGAACAGTTATTCATGCATAATCTATTTCGTTTTCACCTTTGACCTAACCGAGAAATTGAGCAGAGAATTTAAATCTACGTGAAAGAATAGGTCGGTTTACAGGATGCAATTATATTTTAGTTTGAGAAATTAGGTTACGAAAAAGCATTATCATTCTGACCCCTCACAATGAAATTCCTATAATTTTGTGACTGGTGACAATCTTCTTGATAGTTTTTTTTGCAAGGTCACTGAACTAGAAAAGTATGCATGTCTGGTAGATTCATAAATTTGTGAGCTTCGATTGGAATGAATTTCGATAACAAAAAAGTTAAAACCAATATGATCAATCATTTAATATTCTTATACGCGAAACATGTATCTTTCCAATCTATCAACCATTAGACAGAAATAAGAAATCTCCGCTCAATTGAGATATTTTCGGCGAGACAACATTTTCCAACAGTTGTGTTACATAGTCAGTTGAACACTGTATAATTCATTAATTGTGAATATATTTTACAAAACCTGCAGAAACTTGTATTACACATGATTTGACGTCAGCCTTCATATTTACTCATGTAACCATTTAATCACAATGAAATTACATTGGCGTTACTGTTTATTTTCATGTAGAAACAGTTGCAAAGGCAACACTACTTCTCATTCTACAGATACTGACTGCGTCTTGATATATCCTATTTGCTTAATTCATGTCGATCAATTCATTGAGTAAATCTGACTACATCTCAACCATTTGCCTTTTGTGTTTCTCAAACAGCTTACATTTCCACATTGTTAAAGGTACTATGCTGTGATAAATATAAGGCAGAATTAAACCCCTAGTCATTTACTAACTTTGTTCTGAGAAGGGATCGATCCAAATGTGTTGTTTAAATAAACTAAAATATGTAGTTCGCTTATTTTCTATTCATAACTTATTTTGGTTAGTAATTCTAAGTATTCAATGTTTTATTCTAAAATTTTATTTCAGGTAAATTCTCACTGTTATTGTCGAAATCCAATAAATTCTCATTTTTGTATCTTTTTTGTGTGAAAGTTTTTTGTCATTTCTGTCACTATGGTGCTTCCTTGTTTGCTTTTAGTTCACGTTTCTCTATTTCAAAGTTTGTAGTATTTTGGCGTGTTGTTTTTGCTAAATTATTTGGATTGCTTTTGCTGACAAAGAAGTGATTATAAGAATCGATACGGACAGTTTGTATGCCTGCTTCCTTAATAGAAAATTTATTGTTAAAAAATCTGTACGTATTGTTTAGTCTATAGGTTTTAGTCTTTCAGCTTTATTACTTCCCCTTGGTTGCTTTACTAACTGAGCATTATGGGTAATATGAAAGCTTCTAAAAATATGTAGGTACATATTCAGTTTATCGGCCATCCACAGGATCGTGTGAAGTTCGACGACTTACACTTTTTTTATGACAGTCAATCGCACATTTGTACTGATCAAATCAAGTTTCAAACCCTTGATCACTGGGTTCATTCGTTCATTTTAACTGGTCACAAGGAAAATTCATAAGCTTTTAAGTTTGAAAGCAGAAATGTCATTCTCTACCGTAACTTGTTATCTTCGAAGGTTGTTTTAGTGTCATTGAATGATACAGCTAAAACGTACGGTATTTTTTGTGTAATGCGGTCTTTTCTGAAAGTAATTCGGTGCACTATTAAGATCAAATCGAAATCAATTCGTTCTTTGCGTATACATAAAATTGCATATTCATCAAAACGTTGAGATATTTCGTTTTCAGGTATTTTGGAATTGATATCTTCTTAGATTTCTTTTGGAGGTTTATGTTTTTTAACATTTGAAATCATCAGTCAATCATTTCTAGCTTTATTGGCTTATCGAGTTTAGCTCGATTCAATTCGTAATAGTGTCTTACTGATTTGTAAATGATTTGATAAAGTGTGTGTGTGTGTAAATTGATCCTGAAACTTAAAATGACCTGATTGGTTCTTGGATCTGGTAATTCAAACAGCAACACATGTGGGACCACTGGTTAATATCTTGCAACGCATGGTGTTTTTTCTTGTTAACTGCACCTGTTATCTGGTATTACTTTAAATGATCCAATTAGCATTTCCTAATTGCTAATTCGAACAGCTGAACTAGTCCTTGTAAACAAGTTGCATTTTATTCCATGCAATATTAAGGGCTTGTACGTTTCGTAGACTCTAAATTTAGTACGAATCACAGTCTATTGGTTTGTTGTTGCTTATCGGTTGTCTTTGTGAAAATAATCTTCATTAAGCCAAGTATGCCATCAAAAATAAACTAGGCTAAATGGAAATATTTTGTTTATTATATCGATATTGTTTGAATTTTTTACATTATTTAATTTTATTACCTTCCTTAAGTAAACAAAATAAACCACCAGTTATTCATTTCATTTTTTGTTTTATTTGTCTTGTATTATCATTATGTTTTTCTAATGATTGAAAATGATTCACTTCCTATCATGTTCGTGCAGTGTGTCAGACGTTTTCATCGAATATAGATTACTCAGCTAGCTTAACTGACCCACTGACTGGTGTTGTTGTTGTTGTTGCGCCTGCTTTCTCTCGTCTTATTAATTTGTGATATAAAATAATACTGATATTAAATGATCATATGATTCTGAATTTCATTTATCTTGTCTTCTGACTAACAGTGCTATCATTCAAATAATTCAGAATGGTACATGTTATTCACTGTAATTGTCGTTATTCACTTCGTATTGATTTCTTTATCTGTGTCGGCTTAATTATTATTATTATATTTTGAATGAATGAATTAATGCAATGTTCAAGTAAAATTCTTAAGCATTATAAACTCAAGAATGTTTGTCAGTTGATTTTTAAGACATATTTTTTTTACTATCCTGTGACAATGGTGCTAGTCAATAAAGTGTGAGGACAGACTTAAATATCACAAAAACAGCTCAAATCTCGATGTTACCCCCTCTTGAGTGACATCTGGGAATTTCACAGTGTTCATTGGGGTTGAAGCGATTAACTTGTGAATAGAGTTAACCGTTTCAGAACAAGTGTAAACATCCACATGTCCAAAGTGTATTAGTCCGATTAAAGTTTCAGCTCTTGACTTTGTCTCTGATATATCGATTGCTAAGATCTATCTACTAATCAAACAGTTTATACCTACATAGTCAGTCAGTCAGTTACAACTTCATGGTCTCAGGATATCCAAACAATGTTTCGAAGACAAGTATGATGAATTACTTGTAATCTACGAATATCTTCTACTCTTACTGGCCATGTTTCGCAGCCATATAGTAGAACGAAGCGAACTGTTGCGCACTAGTCTCGTCCTTTGGTTAACAGATGGATATCTCTCCTGCGCCATAAGTGACACAAGTTGGCAAAAGCCAATCTAGCCTTCTCTACCCGCGCTGTGATTTCGGTAGTCACTAGGTCATCGGGACCGATGAGACTCCCAAGATAAGTGAAGAGGTCGACACGCTCGACTACTTCTCTCCCTATCATTACTTCAGGTGCCGACGCAGGCCAATCTTGAAGCAACATTTCGCATTTCGAGGTGGAGAATCGCATATCGAACATGCTTGCTTTGTCGCTTAGGGTAGTCAGAAGACTGCATTTTGTCAGTGTCTTCCCCAAGTAGAACGATGTCATCGGCATATTTTAGGTCAACTAGCGTGTCTCCTGGTTCACTCTTGAAAACTCAGACGAGGATAAAGTTAACTGCAAAAGCGTGTCTATGACAAAGTTAAACAGAAACGGGGAGAGTGGGCAGCCTTGACGGACACCACCTGAGGTAATGTGCGATGAAAGTTCTTGATAAGCTCTAACTCGACCAGTAGTGTCCGAGTAGAGAGCTTGTGTACGGTCAGTGTACTCTTCTCTTGTACGAGTCCCTATGTTCTAGGACCTGATGTAGTGTGAAAATATGATCTATTCAGCCACGTCCAGATCGAAAACCAATCCGGTCTTCTCTAGTCTGCTCTTCACGCGTTCTAGTTAGGCGTAGGAGGCTAACTATTTAGACACTATTAGTCAAACTGATTCCTCTGTAATCGTCACAAGAGGACTCTTCTCCTTTTTTATAGACTGCGTCAGTCAGGGATTGAGACCAGTCGGATGGGGTTACGTCCAGTTCGCAAATTCTACCTAAGATTTCAGTCAATCTAACTTCTTAAACTAGACTACCTTTCGTAGAAATCTCAGGGGTAAACTTGTCAGGCCCTGCTGCTCGACCTCGCTTCACATTTCCTGTAGCATTTTAACTTCATTGGGAATTGATGGACTTACATCAATTCGCGCCATTCAGTTTGACTGGAGATCGTGGGCAACCAGAGTGTAGCTAAAAGCCAGTTGAATTGATCCTTGAAGTGTTCTGACCATCGATCCAATCTTGTGGATTGAGAATGAATAATACAGTCATCGTTTTCCGAGATAATCGCTATCATTCAGATTTCTAACACCGGTTTCCTTGCTAAGTCTGAACAGTTGTCTACTGTTACCTATTGCCACTGTCTTTTCCATCTCTTGCTTTCGCTACCCACCACTGTTTGCGATCGTTGCGTAGGCTTTTTATCGGTCTGCGCTTGATCTGAGTTCGCTCTTGGTCATCTTCAGAGCTGCAGGTGCTGGTTGTCCGAGGGAAACACCTTATTGCTGTCACAACCTCCTATAGTCAGTAGTACGACTCCGCCCTTAGACGTTGAGTAGCTGCTTTTAGTCTCATCGTCCCCCACAGACCTGCCTTGCATAGTAGAACCTACAAGAACACATGTTCCAGCCAATATAGCTCGGTTGGGTTATCACACTAGGCAAACTCGATCACCACATCAAGGTAGTATCTCCATTATTACTATATCAGAGAGCTTAACATTTTGGAGGGGTTTAAAGAGGATTGATAAAACTTATCTTTTATGTCGTCTGAACTGCATTCAGTGGGAGCGTAGGCAGATACAACAAATGAGGGAACGGCGAGTGTCCCTATCCTTCCGAGTCCGTACCGTCCCATTTAGTCGGACAGCGCATAAGCGACTGTCTATCGTGATCCAGTCTAAGAGAGCTAGTTCTGCCCTAGGACTTAGTACTATACATACACCGGTGAGGCTATGCGAGCTGGCATCAGGGCTTCCAGAAACACGATGCCTAAACCCTGTTGTCTCTCTGTCTGCAATAGGTGAGATAAAATTGATGATTTTACTCCGATCTTGTATGCGCGTTTTGGAGACGTAGTATAAATTGATGGCGCGAGATTCTAACGTCCTAGCTAATGATGTCTGTTGCTTTATTTGGCATAGGGTCCGAACATTAAAAGCTCCTATATGTAATTTAGTACGGGGTTTCAAGAGACCAGGGATAATGTTTCTAGAGCTTGTACCGTTTGTTTCAGTGTTGTGAGGTGATAAACGATCAAAAGAACGGTTGGTCGAGGAGATAAGAGAGTTTGTAAGAGGTGTAGAAAGAATATAATTGTGGCCAATATGGTCTCCGATTACTTCTAACACTTTTACTACCTCTACTACTATGGTATTTGAACTGACAATTACATATCTGTGCTAATGTGGTATGGCGACTTGAACTGATGTACTTACGTACGAAGTTCTACGTTGTAACTGACTGGTAGTTTCTCCGATCGGGTTACCAACACAAAAAATTAATCAATCACATATTCTCTAAGTACAATTTTGTTCCTTTTAAATCACTAAATAATTGTGGTAGAGCAGTCGAAGGAAATTAGATTTCAGGTCTTTTGTCACCATTAGCTTTTAATCTTCGCTAGTTTCCAATATGGTTTAATTATCCCAATGAGTAAGATAGGGTGTAATATACCGTTTCCCTTCATCTTTCTTTCGTTTATGCTTCTTTCTCGTTTTCCTTCCTATTTCTAAAGTGTTTTGGACATACATTTATAGTAGCAAGTTTAGGGAGAAAAATTAGTGGCAAGCCTAATTATTTGTATTAATTAAACTATCCAGCCGTCTGTTGAATAGTTTTCACTTCTTATGATATCTCTGTGTGAGACAGGAATTTCGTTCGCTTATCTTTAACAAGAATTATTCCATCTTGTTGCATGCTTGTTGATAGAATTTGTCAATCAGTTTCCTCTTAATGAAACATGTTGGTCTTCAAAGTTTGCGGCTTGGTTTTGTGGAAGTTTTTTAAGTTATACCGTTTGTGATATTGCGATTATTTACGAAAATAACTTAAATGATTATGTCATCAGTAGATTATTCATCAAAGACAAGATTGATTACATCTTGTTGCTGAAATAAACACATTGTTTGATTATAAAGGCATAACCTCTCCTTTTTGCGTTGTGGTGATTTTTGTACTAATGATTATGCTTTAGGTTTGAAACCTTTCTTACCATTTCAATCTGCAGAACAATCATGTATATTGTCTTGTTGAAATGTTTGAATAATACGATCTCATCACTTTTTATCTTCGTGACACAATCAGCCATTTGTATTCCAACCTTGATTTGCCTCTTATCTTTAACACGTTTCACTAAAAGCTCAATGTTTGATTTACTTACCGACTTAAATTCTTGCATGTAACAACTCATTCTGTTACTTTATTTCTTGTGAAACAAAATATTATACTGAAGCTCACCATTTCATTTTTAGCATATATATATATATATATATATATATATATATCCCAGGAGTAATTTTACTGTTTCAATTTGTTTGGTTCTTTTTCTAGCTGCTTTATTGAATGCTGACACGAATAAACTACTGCAATTACAACAAGCTAAATTAATAGCTCAGCATCAAGTTGGCTTAGTGGAACAACAATTACGTCAACAACAACAGCAACATCAGCAGCAACAACAACTTTTAGCCGCTGCAGCGGCTGCCAACAGTTTAATGCAAAATCCCACTATAAATGGTAACAATCTATCAAACGCCTCATATTTTCAAGGTTTCGGCACATATGGTCGTACATCACGACCTGGTTCAACTATCCCACCTTCTATGCAGTCATATTTATCCCCGGCAAATTTATTAGCTGTCCAGCAGCAGCAACAACAACAACAACAACAGCAGCAAATAGATGCAAATCAATTATTACTAAACGATGCAAATGTCCAAATGTCAAACTTGAATTTTACCGGCTCTCCATCTGTAAATTTATTGAATTCAGAATTGAATGACTCAGCCGGTATAAACAAATCGTCCACGGACTGTGGCGGTGGAGGAGGAGGAGGGTCAGGTTCAGTAGTTTATGAGAACTCCTACAGCCCATTTAACAAGTAAGCTTTTGAATGATCTTATTTTCAATTTTTTATTTTATAGTATTCTTATTTAAACTAATATACATTTGCTATATAGACTGTAAGCTTAGTCATTTCAGTTGGCTGAATGCTGATTTACATTCTCTTTTTTATCCCTCAGGGATCGAATAATATTACTTTTGTTTGCCTAATAGAAATATCATTGTTTTTTCCCAAGCAATCTCAATGAGTCGTGACGTTACATTCACAAAATTGAAACGTATTTTTCTGTTATATTTTAAAATCTTTTTTGGTTAAGAGGCTTGTTTTCGTTTCGAATCCCACCCCAACCATTTTAGCTTGGGCGATCTAGTGGTATCATTACTCTCCATACTCAGTGTCGCTCATGCCTGAATATCTTAGTGAATGAGTCAGTTTATCTTGTATAGTTTAGTTTGTGAAAGATTTCACGAACCCTAGAGTAAAATTTTGATTCGCACAGTTTACTGAAAATCTTTTTTCCGTGACGGAATTCAATTGCTACTATCTTTAGATTCTATTGTCCGTAGTTTCATCAGTTGAATGAGCTGTTTACTCTGAAACTTCCTCTTAGTATTGATTATTTCACGCTTGTCTACATGTTATTCTGGTTAGTTTAAAATCTTAGGTAAATCTACTCATACCTATGTCTTACACTCTGAATCACATCCATCGGCAAATACCTAATGATAATACCTGATTACAATGAGCAACTTCTCACTTCATAGTGGATTCAAGTTTAATGCCTTCATTTCTGAGATTCTTCTTCTAGGTTCTCCAAACTATGCTTGCAACACCTGGCATCCTTTAAGTTTTTCCCCTGAGTTGTATTATTTTGCGTAATTTTTCTAATACATATTATATATAGATTTGGCTAAGTAAATGCAAAAATACTAATGTCGATCATGATCGCCATCCTCTTATTGAAAATTTATTGGGTTTTTCTGCTTCATAATGTAAAGCTCTATTACTCTTATTTCTTATCAGCACTAATTTTACTCTGCGTCTTACAATCCAGTTTTATCTCGTCCTCACTTTATCCCTTGTTCAACTGCAACCTCCATTAATCTTACATTCGTGTTCTCATATGTCCAGTGTTATTTTTGTTCAAAACACAAATAATATTCTCTTTAAAACCATGGCTATCTCTTAAAATTCTTCTCAATGCAATTGAAGATCTACTTTGACATCGGCATACTTGTATCATCCGACATTCTCTTTCAACATAAACTTCTCAATATCTTATTGCTGTATTCTAAAAAAGACATTTTCGTTGTCATGTATTATAAATACCGTCAGTTGTCCTGTCATAAATGTTCATTTTTCATATCAGCTTCGATTGTTTAGCAAATAGAAAAGTAATTCAGTAGTCACTTACTTTTACTTTTACAAAGCTTCTCGTAATCTAGAAGCCATATCTACTCAATAATATACCGTCAATAAAATGATTATTATTGCTTAACGGTAGATCCCATGCATAAAAATGACTGCAAAACAGAATTTTTTTTGGATTGATTATTTTGGAAAGGTAGTATCTACTAGTTAGTGTTCTTCTTCAACCATTTTTAGCTTGTAGTGGGTTGTTAGTTAACTAATTCAGTGGCTAATAATAAGATACTGGTTATACTTATGTATCTGAATTTGTTAGATAATGCCTTGTTTTATTCTTATTTTCGATCCGTAATGTTTTTAATTAATACCAATACTGTTAATGCTATTATAACACTCAGGGATTGGATCTGACAATTTTCTCTCGCTTTGCTAATATGATACGGCAACTTGAAACGATTTACGTACGTGTCAAGTCCTGCATCACATTACCTACTGACCGATTCTATCAGAAATGTACACTGTGGCTCGATAAACACGCCTAAAGGTTTGTGGTATGAATAATTAATGTGAAGAACAACTTATCTATTCTTTCATTACTGTTTGTAAATCATCAATATCACATGTGGATGAGCAGAAAGAATTGTACATTGATTCAATTCGGAAGTGAATAGTACTGAGTTCAATGCCGGGAGTGCTAGATTAATTCCGATCAATTCAATGCCGCTTACAATAGTTTTCAGTCTAATTCAACCGATCCTATTTGAATAAATAATGGAATTGTGATTTCTGTTATTAACCTTTATTTTTGTCCTTATTTCATATGAACAATACTGAATGCTATCATTAAACATTTATTCGTTTTATTAAAATTGATGAAGCTGTTACATTGAAATAGTGATGTCAATAGTAAAAATAGTTAAACTGTTGACGATAATGACTGTATTCTGTATGTTGGTATGTGATTGTTAATTGTCCTTGTTTATGCATATATGTATTGACTAGTCTTGTCACTATTATTACCGTCATTATTATTATTATTATTATTATTATTATCTATGTTAAATGTTAAACATAAAAACTAGGTTATCAGTATCATCCTTTTGACATTTTGAACAATCAAATAATTTATATTCAATCACCAATAACAATCAACCCAAAAGTCACTGATAGTTGGTCTGTACCGAAAAATTTAGTTGCTTTGCAGTTGCTCATTCATGATTATCTTCTCGTTAGGTTGAGACTAAACTTGAAGCATTTCAAGCATATCTCCTCATGAATATACAATCGGTTTATTGACATTTTTATTACTGGCCCCCCACCAAGCCCTTTATAAATTTAACGTGCATATTCATAAAATATAAACACTTTTAAATATGATACCAAATAAAATACATCAGCAGTATGGGCACAAATTTTATTTTCTGTGTTTTTGTATCCCCGAAAACTCCGGTAGTCATTTTCTGCTTCTTTTGTTACTAAATGGGATTTAAGTGTGGTGCGACTGATCGCCAGTAGTGAATAGCTGGTGAAGGTGAAAGTTATGAAATAAGTAAAAATGACGGTTTATACGACGATTGTAAGCAATATGAGTTGATAGTATACAATATTGTTTCAGATTCTTTATTGATGTAGTATTATTTATGAGTATTCATAAAGTGTACTCTCCGAGATCCAACCTTAGTTGTTTGAACTCTCGATTCTTACACAATCTTTTCTGAATTCAAATTTGCTTTCAACTATTTTATTTTAGATATACGGATAATATTTACGTAATACAATAAGTACTAATTTGTATTTTGCTGCTAACTTAAACTACTAAAAGCAGTATCACGTATTTTAATAAGTAAATCACTGTTTACAGATAAATATATTTTAACAATATACTTAATATCTATTCACGGATTCTCTACACTATTTGTTTTGACATAATACATAAAAACGTATTAATTATATTATCTATAATATGTCTTTTAGTGCTTGAAATCTATTTATGTGCTTGTACAATGATGGAGGAACTAAAGAAAATTGTATTACAGTAGTAATAGCGACTTACCAGTCAGTCAAATCTCATAAGCTACTTTTATATAATTCCATTCTGATCCCATTAAAACTTTATAACAATTATCTACTTATTTCTTACTAATTTGATTATTTGTTTCACTGATAAATTATTCCGCTCAACTTATATTATATACTGTAAGTATTTGTAATCATCAGTTTTACTGAAATCCTTTCTTGTTACAACGAATAATGAAAATATCAAACTGGTATTAGGTTTTTTTTTTATAATCCTGTTTCTGTAATTGGTTGTTAATTGCATTTTCTTAATAGTCTGCATCTGTATGTATACCTTGCTAAATATCATAACTTTTTGCCTTCCATTTTTCGTCTACTATTTTTCTTGCGAAATAAACACATTCGATCTAAGCTAATATATTTTTTAGAGATAACTAACTATAAGGCTATAATACTGTTAGTGATATTTTCACTTGTCTAGTCCTGTAATTACTTATCACTAATCAACAAAGGTGAAAAAAAAACTTGGTAGATAGTTTACGGAGTAATATTTTTATCTTTATGATCAAAAGTTATCAGTTTATATGAATAAATGAATTATTGGATAGATACAATAATAAAATAATTCATCTCCATTGTCCTTGAAAATGCTTTGCTTTTTTGCATGGTATTTCACAATTTCACTGTTCTTAATAAGTTACTAATCTTTACTATTCATTGAGGGGGCTAAGATGTGTGTTATTCATCCTCACCACCGCCTAATCAAACGTCTACTGTTGGCTGCCATAAGATTACGTTATAAAAAAAAATGAACTCGACCACATCAAGGTACGATATTAATTAGTCATTGGCTAGTACTCTAAGTCGTACCAGTAATCGTAAACTTCATAATTGAAGCCTACCCAATAGGAAGGTATTGAATGACAACTGGGAATCTTCGATATCATTTGTTCCTCCTAAACCATTTTCCTTATGTTTATTCACTAACTACCACCGGGAACTAGAAATATTTACATTGTCAATCAGTCGGTTACAAAGTGCATATGTACATACATCAGTCCAAGTTGCCATACCCCATAACCACTTAGCGTTAAAATTATCAGCTAAACCCCGATTGTTGACGAGTAAGTAATTTCTCACTTTTACAAAAGATGAGTCTTAACCCAACTAACCGAATGCTAACGTCTCTGGGTGCTGTGACATGAGTCCCCATAGCACGGAAAGTTTCACTCTTCTTATTAGACTGTAGATATTTCTGATTGGTGTGCATCAACTAACACTAAAGATACGTTGAAACTTTCTTTCTCATTCCTTTCAATCATCTAACATATAACAATGTTCACTTCAATAACAATTTTCCTAGTCCCATTGACTGCGTCATCAGCTTTACAAAAATAAGATATTGATTAATGTTTTTTTTTCTGTAATCGTTATTTACTTTACACAAGAAATAAAATATGGTTGCCACCTGTTTATTCAATTTTCGAACCTTAGTCAAAACAGGAAATCAGTTTTACGATTAAGCTAATCGATAAAATTGCTTAGTTGTACTGCAGTATTTGGTTTGTGGGAACTATCCAGTCTCTTTTTCTGTAAGTATTTTTTTCGAAGTTAATGAACATTAAACGCATTCATCTTAGTCGTTCTTCAACTAACCCTAACAGAATCTCAGTAAATTCTACTTTTTAAATTATCATATTGTCCATAGACGACGTATCTCGACCATAATACGGACTTATAAACATTACTTATGCTTGATTTATAGGTAGGATTTAACTGCATTTATTTTAAGGTTTTGTGGTGTTGTTTGTCATTACAAGCATTAAACTGAACCTGTCACTAGAATAGGGGTAGTTAGGTCAAATTTTGCATTTGATTTTTACCTAAATTATTTATTCCAGTTCACTGGAGTCATTATTTTGGTACAGTTTCCGATAATGTGAAAAAATATCGTTTGAAATTCAAAATATTGCATAACTGTGAACATTCTATCACTGATATCGTGTATGCTAGAGTACGTTGTAACGATGAGGTTTTAAATAGATTAACTTACGTAACATGTATTCCATGAACAGCTTCGTCAATTAACCTAAGATTATGTTGACAAAAGATGAAGAAGACTAAACTGTGAAACATAGCATCCGTTTATGAAGTTATTTACTGCCGGTGTTCAACAAGTAAATCAGTAACAAACTTATAATCATCCAGTAATGGAAATCCACGGTTCGCTTTTGCATGAGGTATGAGGAATATCAGTTCTGGTGGTGATACAGATCCATTCACTTTTTATCATACTCTCAATCTTATACTAATATTTCATACTTCAATCGCTCAGCTGTATTTTTTTCTATTGAACTTCTGAGTTTTCCACTGCCATTGATATCATTCTTCTCACTCCCTTACTTTTTCCCATTCGAAGTTGGTATGATGAACAATGTATTGTATCACTACGTTTTTATTTCCCGTTAAAGTTTTCGAACTTGATTCGGTTGAACATTTTTGGGATCTATAGAATGTTTAATGTAAGCCTTGTGAATATATATATATATATATATATATATATATATATATATATCTGAAAGTTAACACAGCCACACAGTATTGAGCGTTTCATCGCCTCATTATGATAGTATACTTGATCAATTGTCGTAGAAAAACACGTGTTTACTCATATTCACTTAAATTATGATGATAGGGGTAACCAAGTATAAACAAATCTTGTATTATGAGCCTGCTATGAAGCACTCGTAATTGCTTTTAACTAATCATCAATATTTAAATGGTAGCTAATTTCCGTATTGAAGTATCCTGTGTTTTCCTTCGATCTTCTGCTTCTCTCTTTCTTTCCTAATGCATTGATGTTAGAGTACTATATTTACTGTCAACACCTCAATAATGTGTACAGTTGTCGATTATCATCTCTTGTGTATTCTTATACTTCTTACTGTCTTATATCACCTTCATAAGTTGTAATATCTTGTTTATGAGCAAGAAAAATTGTACTAAAAGGTAACATAAGATGATCGCTCGTTGTTTGTTTTAACTGTAATGATAATTTCTTCATGTTTTGCCTCTTTTTTTCCTATCGGAATCATGATGTTACTAATAGTGCGGTTGGCCGAATACAGATGATATTAGAATGTGTTATTACTGTCTACATGCATCCTTTTTCTTGCTTATGTCTATCGTCAGCCCATGTACTAATGTCGAAAGAGTACTTATCTAACCTTCACATGATGAATATTACGGTTATACGAACTGCTTTCAGCTATTACTATTATTCATGTAGTGTTATTTGTTATTGTGGTATGTAACAATGTGTGTAATACCATTAACTGATTGTTCTTTGACTTGTCGAACACAAATATTATGATATGATTTTTTTTAGGTAGATAGATAGATAGATAGATGTGGATGTAGATAAAGAGATTAGTGCGTGTTTGCATGAAACAATCATAAATGTTTTACTAATGTGTAAGTGATAAGACTAGTGCGGGTTTTTTTGTTTTGACATTTTATGTTTATGAAACCAAAAGAGCAATACACATTTTGCATATCTTTTTATAATGTACAAAATTTAGCTTCAGCTTATTGTATATATATATATATATTAGTAGATGTCAGGGCGCAAAATAATGTACATTAATGTTAATGTTTACGCCTATTGTTTGCATGTATATTTCAACAATTCATCTTGGTATGAAATTCTAGAATCGTTCTTAAATCTGGCATTATCTTGTATAGTTTGTGCGTACACAAAAATCCAATGTATTCTTATCGCGCTAACATACTAATCTAAAAGCAATAGAAATATTTTCTTATCTCTTTACATGACCAGCTTTTCCTATCTAATTTTATTGGTAATATTATCCCTCATATTTGATAAAATGAGATTTTTTTTCTAATGCCATGATTCATGTGTGGAGTTTTTTTTCAATTAGTTGATTATTCGGCCTATTTGGCAGCATTTATTCGAGGTGTATAGACTCATAAGAACACATGTCATTCTTCTTGCTTTCGAATGCTAACTATAATACGATGTAAGTATATTTATTCAATGAAAAGTTATCACAAACTACTTTAGATGATAGTTTTCGAAAATTATCCGGTCAAATCCATAATTTTATTGATTTCTTCTTCAATATTATCTGATTAGTGTGACGTATTATTAAATTATTGTAAGAAACTACTTCAGCTTAATTCTCGCGTCGACCAAATCATTAATTAATTGTCTGTTAACGCTATTATTCAATGTACAAAGAAAGTTTTTCACGAAAAAACCATACTTAACGACTTAGAAATTGCCTAGACTAAACTTTCAATGGGTGGTTTGAGAAAAATAGCCAGGGGACCTTTTGAAATAGGTTATTTGTATAGGATTGTGAAGACTGTTGAGTTTTTTTAAAAATCATCAATCGATCAGTGTTAAACCACTGTTGAAATCCGGAATCAGTATGAAGCAGAGTTTAACCATAACAATCTGCTTCCACTATTAGAAACCGTTGTAATCCCTTACAAATCGCATATAGGCCCAATATTAAGAACAAATACTTGTCAATTCTTTCTTCATTTAAAGTTTAGTTGTCGTGTTTAGTTCCTTATAGATTGTTTTTAACTATATGCTTATCAAAGCACAGACATTCACTTATGTTATGACAATTTTGAATTAGCAAAGTAATCAATTTTGTCCAAAAACTGCAATAAAATCTGCGCATTGTACACACCGTATATTTACATTTACGCTGTTGATAAGATGTGTCATCTATTACACATGAACAACTAATTCCATTATGTCTATATTCCCTGCAAAATCACTAAATTTATTTGCAAAAGTTATTTAGCTAAAATAGACGTCTGCGTTTATACCTAAATTTGTATCGGGGCGTACAAGCTTCATCAGACAATAGAAAGCTTTGTGCATGAATAATGTTTACAAAAATTGATGAGAAAAAAAATAACTTAGACTCAAAATTTAACCTTTTTTTTTAAAGATGGATATGCTAAAATTCCGGCATAATTATGTTTAGGATATCAAGTGTATTGAATCAATTTTGCTATTATCGCTGTTCTAAGTTTTATAATGATAAAAGTTGTCCACCAACTTTAGTCATAATGAAATCATAAAGCATAAAACTACAACAACACTGTGAGCAATGATTTCGACTATAGTTGTGAGATAAAGTACTAACAGTAACAATTAAAACAGAGACATCAATTAACATGAACTAGTTATCTGGAAAATTGTACCGTCAGCAAATAAACAAACAGTTATTTTTGTATATTGTGTTTTGCCTATTAGTGTTAATGGCTAGCAAGCAGTAAGTACTCTATGTTATATCAATTAAACTATCTTAGGTAGCTGTTTTTTTTTAACACGTTGATACCGCTAAGCGGAATCATTTCGTAACTCTAGTTTACTATTCACTTGAATTATCATCTTTTTATATCTTTTAGAGTGGAAGAACATTGGACTAATTCAGACTAATAGTTAGATAAGATGACGAAATATGAAATATGCATTTTGTTTCTCTCTATTTTATTAGATGTGTAAATTGAAAATGAGCAAAATAAGCTGTAACTTGTGATCAGACAATTTAAATGTTGAATATAGTAACAACTATTAGTTGTCATGCGCCAACAAATCTCGTCTATCATTGCACTCGTTCTATGTATGTAAAAGAACTTGTATGATACAATTTATACATCACCTGAAAAATTTCTGTTAAGCGTTTCCACCTTATCATTGTAGCCTTAAGGTATGCATTAATTTCCTTTATTCTTACCCAATCAAACTTATTTTGGCATGAATATTTTCCCATCATTGAAAATAAATAAACTCGTATCCTAAAAGTTCAGACAATTTATTCCTATCCTAAGTGTGCTTATCATAATTGACTGCCGACCAAGAGACGACTGTAGCAGCTGCTTAATATGAATGAAATATTTTTCTTCACTTAAATGAGACGGTTGAGAAAAAATTTGTTTTTCAGATTGATAATTATGGTTAACTTTTATTCTTTGAGGTGGATTTATCCAAAAGAGCGAAAACACCCTGTAGCACACATAAGGCACAAAAAATAGGAAAAATAATGTCTTTCAGAAGAATGTCTATCCACGCAACTCTATCAAAAAATATCAACCTAACTTATCAACACGGGCGAATTCAAGTACAGGAACCAACAAACGGATCATCCTACCATGTACATAGAGGATATTGGAAATTGCAACAATATAACTGAAGTCGTTTGGAATAATTGTGACGTTCAAACCAAAAGATAAAATGACATTATCTGAAAAATAAACTGTTCAAACTGCGACACAATATATTAGACATAGTGCACATTGTATTCAGCTACGCCTACATTAACATCAATTAGCAGTCAAACCTCACTACTTCTGTGGACATACATACATTCGACCGGACAAATGTTGAGACGCTGGATAGAGGAAATACAGAGCACATCAGGGAATTTTTAGAAGCTCGATACTTAAGTCAATCGGTAGTCGACAAACACATCGATATTGATCCAATTTAGCAACCAATCAAAATAGCCATAGACAAGCTTAAGATCAAGATACAGATCAAAGGGGAATTTCAATCAAAATACAGGGGCAGACAACGCCAAGTCAATAACAACTAATCAAGATCGAGTTCGACTGGAGAAGCTACGATTCATACATGTAGAAATTCGAATACTGCCCTTCTACCTGTAGTTTGTGCTGATGATGTTGTTTTAAAAAAACAATGAAAGCTCCACTACCGAACCATCCAGCTCAGATAACGAAAACATACCATAATCGTTACTTAAATATTATTCTATGAAGATTTTTTCAAATATATGTCTGCAAAAATTACACAAGCGAAATGATTACAATGGAAAGAACAAGATCGAGCAACAAACATATTAAGTATTTCTTCTCACAGGTTTATGTAGGAAATAAAAAAAACTGAATGTTAAACGTAGTGTGAAACGCAATCATGTTTGTATGATATGTCTACATATATAGTTTTCTTTGTGTGTTATTTTCTAATCCGTTGTACAAAGTTATTTAATTACTCACTCATCTGCTCTCGATATTTCAGTTCAGGTAAAAAAATTAAATCGTTACATTTTTTTTTATGGAATAATAAAATCTGCAAGTAAAATTGCTCCAAATAGTTGTTGTTACACCATATAATTGTAATATGGAAGACACTATGTAAATTGCAGTACCTGATAAAAAAGAAAATTGGAAGACAAAACTGCATTCGACAGAATCACTCACTTATCAAACGATATATCTAAACAGAATTTTAATTTTTTCTTGAAAATTAATTATTAAATCAAAGCGTACTTCGTTTAGAAGACACTCAGATAGTACTAATGTTAAGAATGATCTACATTAGAGCATTTTCGGTCTTCATCGCAAACAAACAAGAAATATGCAATAATAAATATTGTTTGCCTGCAATGGTGCAATCACTAATTCCAATATTAATGGTAATACTAGACTTTTCAATTGATTAGCGAACGTGTTATGTAAGTGAATATACTTTAGCTCCTGGTAAGTTAATTTGTAAATATGCATTGTTCTGTAATCGACAAAGACCTAAAGTCGTGCAGGTGGCATGCGCATTTACTGCTAATAAATCTATTAAGGGCGTAGTCATTCCGTAATAAATAAAAAATGGAATGCCGTAAAGAAAAAATCAACAGAGAGAGAGAGAGAGAGAGTAAAGTAGCCTAATACACTTGCCATAATCTAATTTGATCATGGTTTAATCAGAATAAGTGTTATTCACAATTTTATTCAATTCAATGTAAGCATAGAAAATTCCATGTGACTAAGTGATTGTGCTTTTAAATTTGCCATTGAATTTACTAAATTATTAACTGTTTATTATAAAGAACTGGTTAATAATGAGAATATATCATGTACCAGTGATTTGAGATAACAACCATATTGAAATGAATTGTGACTAAATTCGTATAAATTGTTCCATTTCACAGTTATTCAGCAATGTAAACGTATCGTTAAACTGAAAAACACTATACCAAAACGATCAATGTAGTGATAAGTGATGAGTAATGGTGAATCCGCTTAATAACTATTCCCGTCTACCAGACCGGTCTCTGTAGGTCAATAATTCCAGTTTATGATGGTGTGAACTACAATACATAAACAGCCTGATTTTCTAGCAACAAAACCCAGAAAATCTTTCATTCATAAAAGAATAAGATAAAACCCAAACTTCTCTAATTCACACTACTTGCCATCTTAATCACTAAATTCACATCTGTTACATCATTACTTAATTAGTGTTCTTATTTCTTCAGTTTATTATTGATCATTGATGTAATGAATAAGAAAGCGTCTGACAATTTTCTATACCAAGTTCCTCAACTTTTATTTTTTTGGTTTATTGTTTTTAATATAGTGAGTTTTCCAAAGTGCCGTTGATTGCACCTTGGCGTTATTGTTTGAAAGTAGATGGCAATACGTTTCATAGCGCGCCCTTGAAATTAAATAAGTGTATTTGTATCTCAGTGTGTTGGTATGTTCACTTAGATCATGTAACATCCACTTAGAGGTCTCAGTTGGCAAACTTGCACATCCGACTACAGGGTGATCCGAGTGAAACTGAAATATCAGTAGTAATTTAACTAAAACGAAATCATCAAACTATTAACTTACTGTTTGAGGACTCGTCAGATGTGCGCCAGATTTCTATTATTAATTACCGCAGATTTAATTTATCTGAGTAAAGAGTTTCCTGACAGATCTCTCAAATTCAACAGTCTGTACATAAAAATAAACAACCATAAGATTATACAATTTTTGAATTTTAATTCTCCAGGTCAGTAGTCTTAATAATTCAAACGCAAGATAGATAGTGAGTGAAACAACCTATACAAACAACATTGTTCTAGAAATAACCACGTTCATGTCTCGAAAAGCGTACTAGTCATTCTTTCTAAAAGGTCATCTTAAGGACACAATGAACGTCCGTATCGATACCATTGACAAATGTCAGGATCATTACATGGTTTACGGCTGGTTTGTTTCAAATCATAAATAACCTATGTAAAGCATTCAAGTATGCTAATTCCTTTTGCTGGAAATTTTGTCTTTCAACTTGGATATCGATTATTTGTCTCAGGTTGTCCTGTTTTCTTTATTGTAAATCCTACCAAAAAGTAAATAAGTAGTTTATGAACTTTAGACGCTTTGTGTCTAACTAAATATATCAATCTAGTTAATTAAACTGAATATGTTAATCTACAGGTCACTGTGTTCTAAAGTATACCGTTAACCAAATAAATTCCTCGTTGTCGTCTATATACCTTGTATATGAGCTTTGCTTTATAATCAAGACCGAAAATTGATAAAATTACAAACTAATTATCTTTGTTATTTTTTGTATTTTGAGTGTGTTTCATCTAATGCTCAATCTGTTGAAATTGTAGTATCTATTGCTGTGTCAATGTATGTATGTATGTATGCATGATGTTCCAGTGACCGTCAAAGACTACTTCAGTTATAATAATGTTTATTTTGATCTTTTCGCTTATCATAACAATCAGCATAGATGAAAATGAAATTGGCTTGTCATATTATCCACTGATTAAAAAGAGTCAATGATGATTAGTTTCTGTTCCTAAAACAGTCCAATTTATCTGGGAATATATCAAATCATAGCAACCGCTTTGAAACTTTTTATAACTCTCTTCAAGACTTCATATTAAGCCGTAATAGGTAACTAGACAATGTTTCTGTTTATTCATAAATCAATAAATTTTAAGGTACAGATACTTTCTTCTAATAAATGTAGTGGCATCACTAGTATATTCCAATCGTTTACGAAGTCCTATGAAGATTTAACATATCCACTTATCTCGATGTTATTTATACCTATCCAGCATTACTACCAGAATATTTTTGTTCGTTATTGCCTTGACTTTTATTTATTTTGAATTAGGAGTACAAATCATATTATTCGTATTTAGCACCCTAATTTTTCGCACTACATTATGACTGAAATAACCTATCCTGTTTTCCAATCAAGACTTTATATTCATTTTACCTAAGCATAAATGCTTATCTGAATCTACTTGCCTTATGTGTTTGTAATAAAGCGATTAGCTCTGTTTATCAAATTTACAGATACTACTACTATTTCTACCGAGAAACAATAATCATAACATACTCCTATATACACAACTTCATGTAGTACCATTTGAACACATTCATTTGTTAAACCACATTGACATCATTAGATAACTGGCCTACTATAGATTTGTTTTCGATCCTACTGATCTTTGAATATTTCCTTGAATAAACTGGCAACAGATCTCCAAACAATGCAATGTCAGTGACGAAACTTCAATTCCTCAGATTTCCACGAATTTAATTTCATACATCATATCCTTGATCAATATTTTACATCTGTACAAAAAATTTGTGTGTTAATCCTTTTTCAAATCGTCAGTTTTTATTCTACAAATTCTCGTGTGCACACATACACACACACTTTGCCTTGAAGCTTCGTAGCTGTGAACAAATATCTTGGTTGTCAGTATCACAAGTGCTTAATGTTTTGTTGTAGTAAATGAATTATTCATTCGTTAAGCAACTATGTAAAAGGAATGTACGAAATATTCCCAATGACAAATGAAGTGATTGTTTTTTATGCTTTTGAAATAGCAATATGCATAATTTGTAATCCATGATGGTGATTATCATCATTATTACCACCCTTTTCAAGGCAACAACTGTCTAACATAACTAAATAAATAATGATCGTTTATTTGATAACTTTTCTCATTCATTTACGATTCTAAATCTGAGATTTGCCTTAAATGTAATGGCACTGACCATGTTGATAAATATAATTTATGAAGTAATGTTTTTTTGTAAACTGTAAAATATTTTCTAGGGTATGCTAAGTTAAATTGCTGATTTGAAGACAGATGTATATGTATACGAATGTGTGTAGACCTTATGAATTTCCCTAATAGGAGTAATTTTATTCTCTTTCATAGTGTTGTTTTTAAAACTGCAATAAGGTTAAGAAGAAGTACAGATATAGTATTCATAGCGATACAATGACACCAATAAACAGTCATAAAACTGAAAGATGTCACTTGACTTGTAAAAATATTTAATTTGATTTCACCTACCTACTTATCCTAATCTCTTGAAATTAAGTGTAAATAAAAATTAACCCAGACTACTAGTCAACTGAAGTATCGCATTAGATCTAATTTTTTTGGTATATGCATGTGGGCAGGTGTTAGGTCTGCATTATAACGAAATATGACTTTCAATAGACTAACATTAATCTTATTTTCATCAATGTTTGTGAGACTGATATATTGAAATCACACTGAAGTAGTTAAACTAAACCAAATTACTTGTTGTTTACATATTGTACAGTTTGACTATGTAAAACATCTTATCGTTTTTATTTCGTCCTCCTTAATTCCTTCTAGTTTCCTCCCTCTACTACTCCTCTCTTATTGCTGTACTTTTTTTCGTTCTGATTTCCTTACATTGTGTTAATATGAAATGTGTCAACCTTATTCACAATATAGACTGCACCATGACAACTATGCATGTAATCGTGAATTTTTTGAAATTTTATGTCAGACTTACGTGTTTCTTTCTATCCGACCAGCAGACAAAATATTCTGTGCCTGATAATAACTAATATCATTATTGTATATAATTTTTGACATTTGTTATTCTTTTTTTTATGGTGGACTTTCCATCGTGCTTATTGTTGTTATTGCTGTGTCATAGGGACTTTAAAACTTGCCCGGTCGTTTGTTTTGTATGTTGTCATTATTGCTATCCTCTCTAAGAATCTTATCCCGACATCACACTTTTCTCACTTTCACTAGTATCTCAAGTTTATATTTGACAATTCTATTTGATTGTTTATTTCCATCCTGATTTTCTCATTCAGTTTTAGAAATTCACTTCATTTAAATGTAGTTTTTTTTCAGTACTAATGGTCAACCTATCAATGCCATATCCTGCATCTATCTTCTTCATTATAAGGCGTTTCCCATAACTCGACAGCAAACTCTCAGTTTAAAAATGCTATGGTTTCAGTTTCAACTGACTACCTATAGTTTTTTGGCGGCTATTTTAAATGATGACTAGTTCACGTTGTTTACAGTAGTACACTGGAAAAACGTACTATTTTCCCTTGGGTTTCTCATCATTCTGACAAATATCGATCTCTAAAACATATATATGTATATTATCTTAACAAAATAGTTTCTGCAATTTGCTACATGTATTTTTTTTCTGTCAATATACTGTTTAATTTATTGACTTTTGTCTCCTTAGACTTTTAACAAACAGTGTCCTGCCTGCCTCATCTCTATGTCAACCCAGTTTACAATCATTTATGACTAGCAATGCATCGAATCCAAATGATGCAATTTATTTAGGTACTTCACAAAATGTCTCCATCATGAATGGTACAATTGGACATGATAATAATGTTGCTTCTCCACTTGTTCAAACATTTATATCTTCCGTGCAACAATCTCAACAACAGCAGGGTCGTTCCAATAACCCCGGTTTATTTGACTCTACTAGAAGTATCGAACCAACATATTCCACTACGAATGATGCTTTACGCGGCAAATCAAAATCTCATTCAGATCCAGTGGTTGTAGTTGAAAGGAAATCTAAACGTCATTGTCCATGGTATTACTGGATTATTAGTATACTGATATTAGCCTTCCTTCTTGCACTTGTACTAGCTGTATCTTTTTCAGGTAAGAGTAATGTTTGTAATATAGGCAGTCATGCTGTCAAATTTTTTTGGTTATATATATATATATATATATATATATATATATATATATATATATATTGCTTCGATGTCAGTTACTGACAACCTATACCTTGGTTTGGCTACTTCTAGCTTTCTTCCAACAAACCTATACACCAGCTGACTCACTACATCTGGAAATAGATAGAAGTTGGATATAATTAACATACCTCAACCGTCTCAGTGGATGAAGATTTAAAACCGTAACAATGAAAACCTAAAGCTAATATATGTGCTTTACTTTCTTAAACTATGTTTCATCTCTATAACCTAATACAGATTACACCGCTGTACAGTATATACACTCTTTAGTTGGCAGGCAGACATTTAGTCAACTTCACAAGCGATGCAAGTTGACAAGAGCCAATCTGTGCTGAGATTTACAATTAAATGGTCATAGTGGTAAACTACTTCGGTCCTTATCATCAATTTAGATGTTGTTGATGCAGATCAGTTTTGACGCGATGTCTTACAGTATAATTTAACTACCGAATTTCAGCAAATCATTTTTTAGGGGCATCAATTTAGCAGTGCAACTATGTAATGTTTAAATTGTACCAACCTAAATACCAAGCACTTGCAGCCGATGTTTGGTGATTTTTAGCATACCTGTTTCTTCGTTGTTAGTACCCTACAGGTTTTTGCTAATAATTTGAATAGTGTTTCGATCATGTAAACTAGAACAATATTTGTGATCGTAACATCCTTAAGTAATACCTATGATACTTAATTGTCTCATTTTCTTAGGTGGCTAGTGAGGATCGGGAGTTAAACTGGGACCAAGGTTTCATCCTAATTACCACTCGCCAGCAGTGTACATGCTCGATCTGATGGGGACTGACCCTCCCCCTATTCACGATTTATCGATGAATAGTCATTGGTCTCAGTAACTAGTGGACACATTACAAAGATCAGTGAAGCTACATCTGCACTAAAGAGTGGATAAACGTGATATTGGTTACTGAACTGGAGGATCAATCAGAACAATTATGTTACATTTTGTTATCGTATCCCAGTCTAGAATTCGAAACGTTTTGAATAATTACCTTTATTCAATTTATTTGACTGAGGAATATAAAATATTTACATTGTAGGGTTGTGGAGATTGTAGAGCTTCACTGAAAATTAATTGGTCCATCTTTTGTAATATTAGTTTAGAACATACATTGTTGAAAATCTTAGTTAACCTATAAAAATGGATTTCTGAATTTGACTATTTCACTGACTTTAAGGCTTAGCAATTCAGATGATTCATTTTATTTCGTTTTCGTTAATAGATTCCTTTGTACTGGTTGACCTTACCATTCCACATGTTACTATGACCTTGTATGTAACGTTAACTTGATTGTTAGGTCAACCAGTATTTTGTTTTATTTTCTGGAGAATCTGTTAGCCTGAATCTTAGGCGTATTTCATATTGACAGATGTCAATATCAAGTAGTGGGTTTTCTCTTAGTTGCATTATTCCTAAAGGGGTCAGCTGCGCCTTAGTTAACTTAGAAGTAACACCTGGACTACGATACTGAGAAACACTATGGCCGATTACGAACGGGAAGTACAAAGTTTACTAGTGATATGGTACTCTATATTTAAAAAAAGTCATTATCTTATTTATTCAACTTATACGCCAAGTGAAAATCTAATTTATTGAGTTTTTGATTTTTCGCTTAATGAAAAGCATTAGTGCAATCGTTTTACGAAATGAATTCGTAAATAAACACTTGCTTAATCTTTTCTTCTTTAAAAACAAATTGTTTACAGAAGAGAAAAAACGTTTAGACCATCGGTTACAAGAACGATTTGCCCAAGATCCTGCGATTATAGGTAATGAGTTTTGAAGTATTGTATGTATTAAAATATTTGTAAGTTTTAATCACTGTATATGGGTGTTTTATGATGACAAGTATTCACAGTCTAGATGAGAACATATATCAGTTTTAAATTATTCTCTTCTGACAGTTAAACTGATAATCTAGATTGGATTATTGAAATCAATTTTGACTAACAATGAGCTTCAAGTTTTTGTTTAATTCAACGAATCAGTCGAGTATGATCGCTATTGCGATTGTGTAACATTTTCATTATTCCTAATAGATATGGTATGTCCCTTATAATTCTCCTCTATTGTTGTTTACGGTTGATGTAAGTTATCAGTCAAATCCAGAATGTCTGTTTTATCCTCTTGGTACTCATCATTTGAATGGGCTTGCTGTTCAATAAATATTTCCGTTGAAACATGAGCGCAACATCCATAACCTCCAACTTCATAAAGTTATTCGTGGAAAAACTGATTTACCATTGTCACGTTTTGTTCGATGAGTGTAATTTGTATTGAAATTTTTTTACGCTCATTGAAATTCGATTTATCCGTTTTAGTACTAACCATTAATAACAAACTCATTCCCTCAGTCATGAAGAACAAAAATCACAATATTTAAAATCATTCAGGACTCATTAACCAGTTAACGTTTGAATGAATCCTGATGCGGCTCGGATAACCAGCGATTCTGCCTTCTCACAACGAAACGAAGTGGCTAGGAAAGATCGGCCCTACAGATGTCACACCTCACCTTGACCCAAAGATTTCCGTCTACGGCAGTGAGGTGTTTCGAAGTGCTCATCTAACATGTTAAAATCTTCCCATTAAAAGGCCGATCCCAAAAGAACTCAAGTGGTTGTCTCTTGTGCTCTGCAGTCATGCCCCTAGGTCGCTAAGACCAATGCTAACCCAGCTTCCTTTTCAAGTCCCTCAAGAAATACTCTTCCATAGTGCAGGTAGCTGGGAAGTGACAAACGCCTTCATACCCTTAATAGCACATACGAGATTAGCAGTGTACATGAATTAACTACATTACATTTAGTGTAATGCTGTAGAATCCTGTTTCATCAAACTAATAAATCGACTTCATGCAATTCGATAAAGTTTTCGCTCAATGTTTTAATTTTATATTTATCTCTCCCTTTCTCTCCTAGTTGGTGATCTATCTGTTTTTGACATCTGTGTTGTGTATCTACGTTATTGTTGTTATCACTACTATCTCTCACTGCATATACTAACTCCATACTCGTTGATGTATAATGTTATTTGGTGGATGGTAGTGTCTGCACCAAAAAACAATTTGTAAATATTACGAGTCATCAACCATTAGCATTTCATTCCCTTTTACGTAAAGTTGACTATGAGTTTTTACAGTGTCTGTCAAATGATCATGTTCGAAATACTATTCGTAATCTATCGGTGAATTTTTTGTTGTATTCATTAAACCGACTCCAGTTCACAGCATATTGGTTTTTTACTTGATATGGGGTCTAATGATTGAAGAAAGCTTATCGACAACCTTAATAAAATTGATATTTTCTCAGGATTCGAATTTCAATTCAGTTTCCGTCAAACTATTAGTCTGACAACGTATAAGAATGTTTGTATTGTCGTTAATCACCAGTTTCTATGCAACGTAACTCCAAGTTGTTTAGTATGACCATTTCAGAATTAGATCAACTGAAGATTAACGAGGCAGAAATGACCATAAACGAATATGCTACTAGCACTATTCTGTACAACGTGCAAGTATTAGTAGCAATACAAAGTCAATTATATGTATCTATGATCAGCTTAGTTTGAAGTAAGTAGTAGCTAGTTCTCTGACTATACTGCTTCAATGTGCAGCCCTACAATAAACTTAACCTATCAAACATGCATCTCAATATCTTGACGCATTGTGTCGAAATTATTTATTCATCCACCAAAATAACATTTTGAAAAGTTATTTTTTTAATGTCTCAGAAACACTTGAAACTTGCAGCATTTTTTATCGTGAATGTAATAAGCATTCCTAGATACTTTTTGTCTATAGCTTATTGCTCATTGTTTTCAATACTTAATTTTCAACAGACTGTTCATTAGGTTAGAACCCTGTTCCACTTGAGAAAAATCACGGTAACCTAACGCTGTCATCAATCCTAAAACGCCAGACTCAGTTTGTTATTTTTCTCGCTTTACTCATATGAGCTATTTTCTATTGATTTTTACAAACGGGTTTGTTTTGTTTCAAGAGAATTGAATTAGATAAACTAATTGATTAATTGTTTATCGTAAATAGATGAATTAATGTCGTCGTGTGGCTTATGAATTTGAGAGTTTTTTTGTTTTCATATTTGATTTTATTTGTTTATTTACAAGTCACGTCATTCATCTATCCATACTATTTTTGTCTTTCTTCATGCCTTGCAGGTCTTTTTAATCCGAACTCACCTCCATATATTTTAGAACCAAATAAACCTGTAAATATTGTTCTAGAGCCACTGAAATCATGGTCAGGTCAATGGCATATGCCTACAGCACGTTACATACGCTACAATATTACAGTATCTTCGTTAGCCTCATCGATTGGTGTCTTTATGCGTCATAACACAATGCCAACCATTGTACACTACGATATATTTGACAGAATAACTGGGCATAATTTATTAGCAAATTCTGGTCGTCAAGAGTTAGGTAGTCGTACAAAACGTGCTGTTCAATCAACTAATCGACATTCAAAGCCTTTAATTCATTTAAGTTCAAAAGTAGGTTTCAATACTCTTTTATTTATTATCACACGTTTTCTTTCATCGAAAAATAGTTAACTTTTTTTCGAAAATAACCAAAGAATGTATAGCAACTTGATAACTGTTTATGCTTGTGTTGTAATATTAATTATAATAATAATAATTTTACAATCACTTACAGTTATAGCCAACCATCATTTCTGTGATATTCTTGAATGAAATCCTCTAATATTTATGTATTGACTTAGAAAATACAGTTTTATTTGCTCAAGTGGTTTTAAACTAATGTCAATTTTTTTTATCCACATAATAACTTCAGTAAATAATAAACTTCTATTTAGTGATGAATAATTTCAGTCAATCAGTCAGTCAGTTACAACGTAAAACTTCGTACGTAAGTTCAGGTTGCAGTACCACATTAGCACAGAGACGCAATTGTCACTTCTAATCCCATAGTGGTACAGATAGTGAGAAGTATTACTGATAATTGAAAATATTAGGGTTCCAAGATATTATTCAAGCAGTATAATTCAGTGTGATAACTTTAAAAAGAAAAGATAGAGATAATGAGATTTTCAGGAGGTTAGAAGTTGCGAGAACACAATGAATAAATGCACCTGCGCCATTGTAAATGATTCTGAGCCATATCGTTCAAGGTCTCTAAACATCGGTGACTTTCGTCTCGCGACCCCAACCAAGTAGCCTGCACCTAGCAACATTATTCAGTCCACTTGTCAGTGATTTCATGGATTTGTGCCATATTTTGGTTTGGACGCCCCTAACTTTCCTACACCACAAAATACCGCTCGTCGAGGCAGTCAGTAGTCGGGCATTCGTAACACTTGTTCCACTGCTTCATTTATTGACCTGCCACCTAGCACTCGTTTCCTAAATAAAGCATTGCTTACTCGGTTGTCCCAGGATATACAAGCAATGCTTCGAAGTTATCTATAATCGAATACTAATAGCTTACGAATATCTACTCTCACCGACCATGTTTCGCATCCGTATAGTAGGACGGACCGAACTGCTGCCTAGTACACTCGTCCTCCGGTTAGCAAACGGATATCTGGCCTACGCCAATCTTGAAGCAACATTTTGCATTTCGAGGTGGAGAATCGCATATCGAACATGCTTGCATTGTTGCTCAGGGTAGTTAGAAGACTCTGCATTTTTTCAGTGTCTTCCCCAAGTGGAACTATGTCATCTGCATATTTTAGGTCAACTGGCGTGTCTCCTGGAAATAGGTCCACTTCTGAAGAGTCCGACGATGATGATGTTAGCTCTAGAAGCATCTGTGCGACAAAGTTAAACAGGAATGGAGAGAGTGGACAGCTTTGACGGACTCCACTTGAGGTAATGAATTGTGATGACAGTTCTCGATAAGCTTCAACTCGACCTGTTGTGTTCGAGTATACTTCTTTGGTACACCTTTTAATGACAGATTCTGCCATAGAACCTCACGATCTACTGAGTCAAATGCTGCCTTAAGGTCAAGGAATACAACTATAGTTGGACGTCGAAATGTGTCTCTATGTTCTAGGATCTGACTTAGTGTGAATATTCGGTCTTAAACTAGTCTGGTTATCTCTAGTCTGCTCTTCATGCATTTCAGTTAGGCGTCTAATTATTATCGAGGCTATCATTATAGACACTATATTAGTTAAACTGATTTCTGTGTGATTTTCATAAGAGGACTTTTGTCCTTTCATATAGACCATGACGATCAGTGATTGAGATCAGTCAGTTGATACTACGCTAATTTGATTAATTTTATATAATTTCGACGGTTACCTATGAAGTTATTCAAAGAGACGATGAAATTAGTAAAATGTGATAGGGTCACCAATCGACTAAAGTTGAAAATGTAATCCATTATTTATTATTTCCCCAGTAGCTTTTAATGGCGTTATGATTGCTACTAAACCTGAGAGTCTAAGGTTTACACAGTTGATTGAATTTAAACTATGATCAAATACTTACTTGTTGTTGTCTAGTTTGCGAAGGTTGTGCAGACAATGTCGGTAGTTTACCACCACATTGTTTTTTTTTTTACGTGACCTAATCGTTTTAACCGACAACGACCGATACAACATAATTTCAAAATTTTAATTCTAGCTTGATGAAAGCATGGAAACACTTTTTCGTTTCGAAATTATTAGGCTTTAATCTTTGTGATTAGTTCTGCAATTTATCGGAAGTTTCTATCCACTTGTTGTCTTATGCGATATGTTATCAATTTACTATTCAAAAACAATAATGTACGTAGTTACATCTTCGTACATCCTCATCGTATGTCTTTACGCCTTAAATTCATTTCTTCTAATGTCGACACCAGCTATATTTTTTAAATCATATTTTTACACATAAATCGACAGTTTTTTTTAAACAAACTATACAATTGGGAAAATAAACACGTGTACTATAACCAAAGAGAGTTTATCCATATTTTTTAAAGCTAAGCCCCATAAGAATCAATGCGTTTTTATATGAATAAAAAAAGCAATCAAATCGTACATAAATGTTGATATCTTACTATTTATTCGAATCTTACTGTACAACAAACCTGATTATTTGCAATCACATGAAGTAGTTTGGAAGAAAAAAAACATTATCTACTTTTAGGTGAATTTGGATAGTGAAATTTTTTGTTTTTTCAACCTTTTTTCTCTGTTTCTAGTTAAATTGTAAGATTTTCTACAGATATTGTCAAATCTTCCAGACAGAATTAGTTGCCAGTATGTTTTAATGACGAGAGTCCGACATTGATTTGTTTCATCAATGCAAATCAATAAAGAAAGGGATAGCTTTTCTTTCGTTGCAGTTTGATAAACAGCAAATTTATTTTGTCTCAGTCTAGAACTGGTCAGTAAAATAAATCAATCCCTTTATTTCAGGCTTTATTTAAGTTGGTATACTTCCATTTAATCAAAATATAGGAGGAGTCCAGTGGTCAGCATCTATATTTAACAACATAAATGGATACCAGTCACATCATAATTTCGTGTGGAGAAGGTGTGAACTACGTACTAAATAAATTATAGTACACTTGACTAAAGACGTAAATGTCATAGTTCAATGTCTTTCCCTAACCTCGTTAATTTCTGTTCAAATCAGATAAACGAAACATGTTGGATTATGAAGAGCGAAACAATTGTAATATTGCATTATCCGCCTCTCGATTCTAATTACATTTCTTGATATGTTGGATTGCTAGCACTTGCTTTTTTCTCCCGTAAATCCTAACTAAAAATTGGAAGACCTACAGTTCACCAAACGAGGCAACTAGCGCACAGCGCATCTGGTGGCAAACTAAATATTGTTGGAGAAATATTGTGTACTGTTTCAAAAAATGAGGCAACAACGAGTGCAACTGTATACTTATTTAACTAAGAACCCAAACCTCGATTTATTGGGGTTGGATCTGATAAATGCATTAAAATTAGCAGACCATCCTACCAACAATATATGCAGCCGAGTTAGAATCAACAACCCTTTAGAGTCAAGTTTGAGAAATACCATCATAAAAAGGCATCATGATGTATTTTCGGAAGCGTTGGGCGAATGTACGAAAGCCAAAGCACTACTGACTATCAAGTCAACAGCTATTCCTGTTTTTCGACCAAAAAGACCTGTACCTTTTGTTTCTCTCCCAGTAGTTGAGTAGGAACTGGTACGACTTCAAAAAATCGGTGTTATTGAACCTGTGAGTTTCTCAAAATGGGCAGCACCGATTGTGGTGGTCAAGAAGTTAAACGGCAGTGTCCGTCTATGTGCTGATTACTCTACTGGACTGAATGATGCTCTAGAACCCCACTAGAATCCCTTGCCTATACCTGAGGATCTTTTCGCTAAGCTGAATGGAGGTAAGGTGTTTGCAACACTGTATTTATCGGAGGCTTATTTACAGATTCCTGTCTCTGATGAAAGTAGAGATCTGCTTACTATAAACACTCATAAGGGCCTATTCCGATATAATCGGTTACCTTTTGGAGTTAAAACGGCGCCCTCTATATTTCAACAGGTGATACATACTATGCTACATGATCTCCCTGGCGTTGCAGCTTACCTGGGTGACATAATAATTATGAGCGTTGATAGAATAGACTTAGAAATCAAGCTCGACCAGGTGCTATCAAGAATAGCTGAATATGGATTCCGGCTTCGGGTGGAAAAGTGCAACTTTTGCATGCGGAGTGTACGCTACCTCGGTTTTATTATCGATAAAGACGGGAGAAAACCAGACCCAGAAAACACTCAAGCTTTGAAAGCAATGCCGAGACCGACACATGTCCCCACGCTTCGATCCTTTTTGGGGCTAGTTAGTCATTATGGAGCTTTTATCCCTCACCTTCATCGTCTACGTGCCCCATTAAACAGTCTTTTATTAAAGAACATACGGTGGTGTTGGTCTAAAAGTTGTCAAACTGCTTTCGAGAAGATTAAAAAACTGATACTCTCGGATCTGTCGTTGACACACTATGACCCATCCCTTCCTATTGTAGTAGCGTCAGATGCTTCAAACTACGGCATTGGAGCAAGCATTTCGCATATCATGCCTGATGGACCAGAGAAGGCAATCTCGCATGCAGCAAGCTCTTTAACTACAACAAAACGTAACTATAGTCGGATTGAGAAAGAAGCATCGTCAATTATTTTTGCTGTAATAAAGTTTCATAAGATGATATTTTGACGCAGGTTCACAATCTTAACTGACCACAAACCGCTGCTAGCCAACCATATTTGGGTCAAAGAAAGGGATCTCAGTCTATACTGCAAACATGTTGCAACGATGGGGAACCACATTATTGGGTTACGACTTCAAAATTAAGTACCAACCTGCTACTGCTTTCGGACAAGCTGACGCTTTGTCTAGACTCATTGGTTCTCAAGCGAATCATGAAGAAGATACTTTGGTGGCAGCGATTGAGTCAGAAGTACATCGAGTGTTGGAAGATGCAGTAGATGGTCTACCAGTTACATTCAAAACTATTAAAGAAGCTACAAGTAATGACAAAATACTACAAGAAGTTAAGGGTTATCTCCTCTCAAAGTGGCCGAATCGTCGTCCACAAGGAGAACTGCAACAATATTTTCGCCGGCGCGATTCACTCACTATTATCGATTCATGCATTATGTTTGGTGACCGAATTATTATTCCAGAATCATTGCAACATAAAACCCTCAAGCAGTTTCACAACGGTCACCCTGGGATAAACGAGATGAAATCATTGGCGCTCAGCCACGCCTACTGGCCTTCGATGGATAAAGATATAGAAACCAAATGCCGAAACTGCCCTTCATGTTTACAAGCCGCAGAAAACCCTTCGAAATGTGAGTCCCAACAATGGCGAAAACCTACTGGACCTTGGGGGAGAATTCATGCAGGTTTCGCTGGCCCAATCCCAGGCAAAATGTTTTTAATTATTGTAGATGCATATACGAAATGGCCAGAAATATACAGCATGCCGAACTGTGCAGCCTCGGAAACTATTCAGAAGCTGTGTACCTTATTTAGTTGTTTTGGAGTGCCAGAAACCTTGATAACTGATAATGGATCACAATTTGTTGCGGACCAATTCAAGCGATTCTGCAGTTCAAACGGCATAACGCATCTACGGTCCCCACCTTACCATCCCCAATCCAATAGACAAGCAGAACGCTTCGTTGACACCTTCAAAGGAGCTTTACTGAAAGGGGGAGACGAGGGGCCAACCAGCCAAGTAATCACTAGATTTTTAACGGCTTACAGAAGCACTCCGAACCATACGGTCTCAGATGGAAAGTCTCCAGCTGAAGCAATGTTTGGAAGAAGTATTCGGACTATTTTTAACGCGATGTTGCCCCCTAAAAGAGTGAATAGGTACAGGCCGAATCAAAATATGCGCAGCTTTAACGTTGGCAATAAAGTGTTTCTAAAATCATATCGCGTGTTTGACAGTTTCCGAAAGCTCCTGTAATCCGATACAAAACTCTTCCTAGTCTTGTACAACGGTTCCTGGTTCCCATTGATTTTTCCCAAGATATGATTTTAGGAACACTTTATCGCCAACGTTAAAGCTGCGCATATTTTGATTTGGCCTGTACCTATTCACTCTTTTAGGAGGCAACATCGCGTTAAAATTAGTCCGAATGCATCTTCCAATATATGCTCTCCAACGTCTCTCGTCTTCATATTTCACATCGATGTGGAGGTTCTAACGTTTGGGGGTCGTTATATATACAGTGGTTTTGTGCGTTACTCAAGTAGAGAACCTAACACGTCTTTCATATTTCATCTATTATTGAATAACTTTCTAAGTTGATAACTCATTTTAATTTTTCCACCGACAATATTCTCTTCCTGGAATACTACTCCTATAACAATGGAATATATTCTAAATGATATACGGATATTATAGTACTGATCAGCTAGCTACCCTATGCCTATTTTAGCTTCCTTGTTTCGTACTCATCTACGGATACTGAATGTAATGTTCATCAGTATTAATCTATTCCATTCTATTTGAAAAAAGTTATGAAGTCATTATACGTTGAACGTTTTAACTTTCTAGTTAGTATATTTTAGTAGAAAATAAACGCCAACCACCTGCCTCATTTCTTTAACCAAATCAAAGTTTATTTGATAAAGTAGCCACTTGAAAGAAAATTATTTGTTTTTCGATTACATTGACCCTAACTGATATATTTCGTTACAGAAAAAGGTTAATTTTATTTCAAGTAGTATGTGCCTAAATGATCAAAAGTATTTTCCCTTAATTTTGTTTAACTGCGCTTGGTTATGTGTTTGTTCGAATTAATTTATTCTAAACAAAAGAAGAAAGAATTCATAAAATAATAACAATAAATTAAAGATACAGCTTTCTAATTGATGAGAAGTTCTCAAGATTCTTTATCTTTTATGCTAATTATTCTTTAGCTGCATTTTGTTATTGAAGCATATTAGTTCTATTTGTGTATGGCGCTCCTATTGCACATTGACATTCTTGCCACTTACTGCTTGCGTCTACTTCAAATTTTCGCTGTGACAAGAAACGATATTTTTTTGTACAAAATATTTACAATTTTCATGTGTTTATTAATTGATCAGAAATAACTTAAGTGTCAAATATTTTATTCTAATTTTCTCCACTTCTTCCTAATTCCATAGGATGAAGTACGTGAAACTGGACGTTTGCATTACTTAGATGAAGGAATATGGTTTCTGGCGCTGGTGAACGATCAGCCCAGGCGGGAACCGATCACATTCGCTATCGGTGATGCAGGTAATTAAATCTAAACAATCTATCTGTAAATTGTTATCTTTTTTGAAGTTTGCTATTATGTTAACCGTTTTCCTTCTGATAATTACTCAGATATTAAGGAACGGTTCAAGTCAACCGGCTTATATTGTGTATTACACTCCACTACTTGTCATTTTGAAAGTATCTCTGGCCACCAGCTTTGAGTTCATTGAAACTAAGGGGCACCAGATTTCATACTAGCTTCTATTCTGAGCCATGTTTAATAACTTTTCAAACCAATGTGCTACACTTCTGTAGCATCCCAACTAGGGTCACGAAGGACCAACAGAAACCAGTTTTGTAGAACTTTCATTCTACTACACCATCTTATACACTGAGCACTTCCACTTTTGCCGACCCGCCCTAGCCTTGACAAATACTGCACGATGTGGAATTCGCTGGCACAAAACTCGTAGTAAATGTCCATCCAAGTGAGTGTTCCAGTTGAACTATCGTTGCTGTGCCCAAACACATGTTACAGAACCTCCATATTACTAACTTGGTGTTGCGATCCTTAGGAGACAACAACGGTCAAACACAGAGTTGCTTAGCTTGCTCCACTCGGAATGGCCAGGTTTCACAAGCACAGTGCGAAACTGCTCTCTCCAACGCGTTGTAGATCCGACCTTTTACGGCCAGATTAACATCACAAAAGCGCTAAAGGTAGCCCAGATTGGCATAGGCCGCTCTGGCTTTCATTATACTGAGATTTATCTCATCACTACTGCAGCCCCCACCACTTACACAGCTACACAGACACATGAACTTTTCGACCACCTCTATCTGCTTACTGCCAAGAATGGGTGCAGGTCCTGAGTCTTCGGTCTCGTAAAATTACTTTGCACTTTCAAAGTGCAAAGTACATGCCATGCCTTGAACCTATTTAGGATTGATAATTATTTGCAACAGAAGTTGCAACCAATTTCCTGACGTTTATCTACGTACAATAACGTTAGATAAGATTAACGCAAATAAGGGCATGATCAAAGTTTTGCTAATGGAGCGGCAGTCTCGCACACAATCACATAAGCGGTAGCTGGTATCGATGTAATCAATCCATATTTAGGGTTTAAATGCAGAGGCAGGACTCTAGGTAGCACATCGGTGCTGAATGTGCTGTCTGGAAACAGGTTGTGTTTTGCAGAGTTGTAGCAGCAGACCACCGTTATATGACCTGCGACCAAGAAGTTTCTATTGACCTTTCTACCATGTGCCTAGACACCCGACGTGCGCATTCGAATCTTGAGCTAGTGCTATAATATCTGTTGAACTCACTTTCTGGAGGACACCATTCCCTCCATTTGGCATTCAAGTATCCTTACAAACTTTAGCTTCACTCTCTCATGAACCTAGTTAATCAATCAAGTTTTGGAAGATTCAATTTATTCTGTTGTCTGAATGTAAATCATATCTGACGAAAACTATGGTGAAAATTATTCACCGTCAATCATTATTGAAAGTTCATCTACAGACAGTCAAAATTGATGTTTATCATTATTATTATTATTGTTATTATTATTATTACTACTGTGAATCATTTGTATGCAAATAATTAATCTTCATCAAATCGAATTAAGAAAATAACGTAGCTTATCATCAATGATGAATAAAGCAAACGAAAAAATCTTTATTAATTACTAAGATGTAATTTATTTCATTTGTAACAGATTGTTTGATAATTTATCTGATTCATCGAATATAACAGTTGAATCATCACTATACAATAGGTAATAATAATAATAATAATAATAATAATAATAATAATGGCGTATGGACTGATATTTATATTCATATTTATATTCACTAGAGGAAGAGAAAAACGTCGGTAGATTTGGTTACCTTTGCCTGAAACCTGGCACATTCTAATGTCTTATCACTGTGTACATGTGTGAGTGTATGAATGAATGAATGCCAGACACTTATATTTTTTGTATGTGTGCATATTGGTGTGCCTTATCGAATTATTTCATGGAACTAATACTTATTAAGCTAAATTTCATTAGGAGAAACGATCGATAGACGGATTTGTGTAGAATTTGTTCTCATCTCCAATGCTTTACTGATTCAATTAGACGCCACTGACTGTTCAAACTGTCTTTCATCAGTGATTGTTGCTCGCGCTTAAATATTCACTTTTATTTGTATCTTATCAAACAATCTGGTTTTTTTTTGTGTGTGTGTGTGAAGCCTTCTCTCAATTCAGGTAAAACAGCATTAAAATGGCATACATATTTGATGAATTAATAATTTGATTATTAGGAAACATTTTCACTTTATGGGTTTTTTTTCTGAACTTTCGAAGGCGGAGTACCCATGGTGTATCGATTCATTTTTCTTATATACACCGTCATATTTTATACAGTGTAAACTATGTCTTATCCTAAGTAGGTTAACTTATAAAAAATTATATGATTTGTAAGCCAAACAGTTTAATAGCAAGATAGACCTTGTTCGTTTTTCGTTCATTCGAGTTAACTAACAAAGAAGTCTTTGATATCGGCATACTATGACTGGATTGTGTTGTAAAGCCAGAACAAGAAACAGTCATTTCGCTTGATTGACTCGAGTGAGTTTGTAGCCACTTAAATTATTTTTGTCAAGATATATTTATCACAATGAAGATCAAATAATTTTTTGTTGTTCGTATGGATTTATGCCTAATTCTGTTAACAAGTGAATTACAGCCCTACCTGTGTTAACACTCTTCCGACTAGTAATATGAATCTAGTTCGTCTAAGTAAGTATGATAAACAGATTTATGTTATTATTCATTTAATAAACTAGCTTAAAGCTTGCTACTCTCACAATTTAGTGTGATCATGTAATTTAGGTTAACATTCATTTTTTGTACTGTTTAAGGCTTACCAATTGAATGTGTCGTCATTCAAATGAATATTTACTTTCTTGTTAAGATTTCAACTCACCATCCCTCATCGTATCTTTCTTCAAGGTGCTTTATCCACCAGATTACTGAGTTATTACAGTCGGTTTCTGTTCATCGGCTATCAGTTGTCAATTTCCTCGTGTGAAGCAAGTATTTCTAACTTCGAAGTTTGATGGAAACACTCGTAGTTGATTGTAGGTACACGCGATTCACAAAGTCTAAATCGAATGAGGTACAAATTTGGAATGTCTGTGTGAGCTAATGCTAGTTCCGAATATTTTCTCCCTTTTCTGTAGTGGACTCCTTCTGTAGATAAACAGTATATATCCAATGATGGGCGCCACAGTCAAGCGTATTACGTAATCCCTCGTCAAAATGCTGTTATTTTATCATATCGATATCGATCTTCGAAAATGAAACAGCATTCTACTGCCCCTTGATTTTCATTATGATCACTTCGTGATGTAACGCGGAATATTTCATCTGTCAGTACACATCATTCGATCTAAACAAACATAACTTTATTTAACTGAAGTCGAGTGCAAAACTGTGTATACGCATTTTTCAATTAAAAGAAAATTTTCTCTTGTTAGTTAATGCTTATTTTTTTCAACTAACTTGGTTTAGATCACAAGTTGTTTTTTCAAAACACTTCTCTCATCTTATGTTAATGCTCACTAACTACTACAGTCTATCTGTATACCGTATGCGATAATAATTCAAAGATAATGCTGTTTTTTTTTTATTTCTGACATTCAAAACGATTTACCTAAGTCAGTCTATTGCCGTTCATAGAAAAGCATTTGCAAGCACAAAGTGTTATGTAAATATAAAATATGGGATTGTAAACTGTATTTAGGTGAGAGTGGTAGCAGTTGAGAATAATAGTAGGTGCTGTTGTGATTATACATGTAGTAAGCAGAAAACTGTTTGTTTATGTTTATGTAACTGTTTAAATATATTTACATTTTTATTTACTTATTAACACGTAGATGTATGTGCAAACTAAGCATCGTAATATGTTGTTTGTTTGCATTTTACTGTATAGCTACTGTAATGTTTGTTTAACGAAACTCAATTCGTCCTGTATTCATTGCTTACTATCTCACTATTATTCTTTACAAATTGATTCACACTCTGGTTGATATCCCCATCAGCGATCCCTTTTCTTTTAAAGTCAAAGAGATAATTATTTCCTTTAAGCATTTTCTCGTTTCGTTTAAAATGAGAATTTTCTCTTCACTTTAAATCAACACTGATGAACATACCACCAAGGTAATTTGTAACTAAATGGATATTGTTAACTGAACGTGGTTATTTCTGTAAAAACTATTAAATCTTACAACGATGGTTAGTGTAACTTTAGGCTAGAAAAGTTCCAATTCTAGCTATATAGTTAGTTATACTTTAAATTCGATAGTATGTGAAATTTGAACTACAACTACTTGTGTGGTATTTAGTGTATTTAAGTTTTGTAAATTGTAATTATCACTGGAATATAACAATCCTTTTACGATTAATCGATAGCCATTGATTGACAAACGCGAATTCAATTTGTCTCATAGTGTAATCCAATTATTGTTTAATCCATCCTAATGATCCTAGTTAAGTAGTTCTATTTCAGCATTGTCTTCATGACAGACTGACATTAACTGTGATATATCAAAGAGAATTAACCATCAGTTTGTGGTTTTTTCGCCCCAATTTAAGACCTATCGATGTTGGTTGACACCGTCACCTTGAAATCTTTAATTGTGAGGCGACCATAATATCATTCAGACACTACTATCGAAACCAGTCATTCCTACTTTGCACTTCCACTCGATTGGAGCTATAGTGCTACCAATATGCAATTCCAACTTAATAACCGTCTCACTAAAGACTTTCTCGACTTTACAATCCACAGTATTTTACTAGATTTTTGAGATTCACACCGCAAACTGTAATTTTAACAAGCTCCAAACTAGAAAAATTACCCATGATGTGTTGGTCAGACACCATCAGCCACAACCTACTGTGGGAGAAGACAAACCCGATTGCAGCGGAGGAGGAAATCAGGAAGAAGCGGTGGAAGTGGATTGGACACACACTGCGGAAAGCACCCAACTGCGTTACAAGACAAGCCCTAACTTGGAACCCTTAAGGGAAAAGAAAAAGAGGAAGGCCAAGAAACACGTTATGTGGTGCTGTGGTGCGAGCTACTTATAAGTAGTATATGACGTGAGCGTCAACGTAATGTCTGGCAGCAGAAGATGGGGAAGATCAAGAGAGGAAGAGTTGGAAAACAATGGAATTTGTATGAAACGCATGAATAGTGACAACGGATTGATGTTTTGCAACAGGAACAGTCCAGTTCGATATGATGGACTGATATTTTGCAAATGAACAATTTACGATATGGTTTTCCGATTTTACTGAGTAACTCTGTAATTTCGGTTAAATACAATTCGGTTGCCCCACCTGTGTTCTCCTTCACTACAGTTATACCGAGAAATTGAGAAAGATATGAGAAGAATGAACAGAAATTGGGCACAACTGGAAAGGGAAGACCAGGACAGAGTTGGTTGGACAATACTGGTCGGCGGCCTATGCTCCATTGGGGGTAACAGGCGTAAGTAATACGTTCTCAGTGGTTTACCTACTTATCTCTCTTCATTGTGAAAGCATTCTCCGGATTTCTGCATAGTTACCAGTTTTCCTCAATCACAACTATCATCAGGCAGATGGCTAGAATCACTGATCATTTAATTTGTTAAATGTATCAGAAACGATTACACAAGAGGAAAAAAGTGCTGTTGATTTTGTCTTTTATGAAATTTCCTTTGTCTAGTACCGAGAACACTTTTTTTCATTCAAGTAATGCTGACGTACAAAAATATTCATGTCTTCAATGGCGGCTACCATTATTATATGATATTTATTTTCTCTTCATTTCTGTAATCGAAGCTACTTTTCTTATCTCACTACAATTATTCACTTAACTTCAAAAAATCACTAACGATTCAGCTCTTTCATTGTTGTGATTTTGTCGGCTGAATACATAATATAACTTCCAAGTGTTATGCTGTCTTTTCTTCCTCTTTTTCACTCTCTTTCCATCATCAGCGTTATCGCTCTTTAACATGTTTTGTACCTGTGTTTTTAATTGTACACCGATTCTTTATTCCTCTTCCCTGATCAATTCTCTTTTATAATATGTAATTTTCTAATCATCACGCATACACACGCCACCTAAACACCTACAAACTCGTAGAAATAACCAAATAGTAATGTTTGTATGAAACCACCACAAGAAGAAATAATAGAAATACAGAGTGTAGGTAAAGTTGTTAAACAAATATCATCATTCATCTGGTTCGGTAATAAAATTTTTTTTATTGCATAACATAAAACTTAGTGTTTATGTTCCCATTTTTTCGAATATACGATGAAATTGCAAAACTTATATCGGTTAAAACATATGATGAAACTCAATGAATCCTTCCATTTTCTCTAACTCTTCAGAATTATTACTTGAAAAAACTAAGACACTAGATGGGTTACTATGTACATTTTCCAAGGCCCTCTTAACTACTGGAAACCGATAGAAATTAAATTGTCATTTTGCCATGGTTAACGGGCCATATTTTTAACTTCTCCTAAGATTGATAGTATACTCGTATTTTTGTCTTTAGAGCTGAAGTATTTCTGTAAACAACGTTGATTTATTTGCATCTTCGGTAACTTACAGTTTTTTAAATATTTATATTCATAAGTAACAATTATGAATTATGATAATCTTTTAGTGCATCATCAATGGAATTCTGTTCAAATCGGACCATTAGGATATTAACACCGAGTAAAAAAAAGTCTGCTTTGCCTTTGTTGTAATAAAAAACAGCAAATACCTTAACACACACAGTCTGTCAGTTAATCGCAAATAACTCAAAGCTTGCATTAAATTTTCAAAAGTTCAATTAACTATATGAAAGTTCGTAAATACAAAAAGCAAGAGAGGTTTAAAAGGAATACATAACGAGTTCACACACACACACGCACACTCATTTAGATACATTTGTTGTTTCTCCGTAATTGACATGCTACTTTATTGTTTCTATGCTTAATTAAAGTACTATTCTTTACAACCAGTTGAATGAATGAAGTTGTTTTGTTCAGTATAACTAGAATTTTATCAGTTGTTCTGTTTTCAGCCTGTGGTTCATTTTTAACGATCGGTAGCATCCTATCGCCTTCCGAAAAAATGATATATATTGATTATCATTTTTGTGTGAGTTTTGAACACTAGGCATTCTCTGCCATGTCGCAAAATATATATATATATATATATATATATATATATATATATCCATTTCGTTAACTTCAGTTCGCTTCATAATTCACAAACAATAAATTTTTCGACTCTCTTTTTTGCATTATAAATCTAGATCAAAACCCTTTTGTAATAACTATATTTTGTCTGAAAAAATGAGACTTGTTTGATATTTTTGTCTGACTGGCATTTCCTGATAATTATACAACAAGTTTATAGGTTACAAAATAGTGTGAGTACATTGGTCCGATAGTTAAACGTTCGCCTACAATACCGAAGGTCCCGGGTTCGAATCCTGCGGAGTGCAGGAGTCGTGGGTGCGCACTGCTAAGGAGTCCCATACCAAGACGAAACGGCCGTCCAGTGCTTCCAGGTTCCTAATGGTGGTCTAACGTTGATCGATTCACGGTTTCAAAAATGTGTAAATTTTAGAATTGTTTAGTAACCTAAATCACTTGTTGTTTTTATTCCAATGGATGTGCATGCTCTCATTATTCTTTAGTGAACAAACATGATCTGAATTTCTAGTGAATTATTACTGTAATATGTATTATTTGATTTGATCATTATCGATTATAATTACATCTACTATTATTATCAGATTAGTTATATAAATTAAACTTCCATTGTCAAGGGCAATTTTACATTGGTGTTCAGGAGAACCAAGGAGACTGGTCACGTGTTAGCATTTCGACATGAACAGTTCGCCTCAATCCCGTGGTGCAAACTACACAGGCACCTGATATACCCTGATGGACCAATGATTATTTTTATTTTTCAGAAAACCGTCCAAATGTGTAAATGAATCTTTTAATAGGGGCTTGAATAGGCGGTACCATAGTAATTAGTTATCAATCAACCGGAGTCTAAGACATGACCATTCTCGGTAATGCATAAGTTATTAATTAAATGATTGGCTTGTTGGATTTCCATTTCTAAGCTAGTTAAACTAAACACATACTGTGATCGGTATTTTCCATCTTACTTGTAAGTGGGCTGTAGTCCATTCAGTTCCAATAGCAATAAAAAATGTTATTAAAAAATCTTTTATGGTTTGGATTGATCTTTTTTTTTATTCAAATAGTTTCAATTGTGAATAATTTTGCATCTTAAAATACCAGTTTGACTGAATTCTTTACTAGTTGAATAAAATTCAACTTTTAGTCAGTAATAATTTGTTTGATACATTTTCTCCTGATATCATTTTATTTTTGTTTCGTTCCTACTAATGCGAACTGATTATAGAAATGTTCAACTTCATAATTTTAGTGCAGTCATTCTGTTGACATTTTAGTTGGAACTTTCTCTTCATGTAATCACTTACATAGATCATAAAGAAACATGTAAACTATCCCTATGAAATTTAACTTCTTATTGAGCAATGAAAAATTGCTTCTCTCAAACTTCACTTGTATTTAGAGTAAAATCTGTTTTTTAAAGATATTTTGAATTCCAGTAAGTCTACTACATATTTACAGGTGCTACTCCATTTTAGAGGTTGTAACTTCTATGTCTTATTCACAATGTTTGTATCTTTTGGCCTATTTGGTTGGGTCAGTGGATTTTTATTTAACAACAATTAATTCCTGTTCATTGTTTAGAATTTCATGCCTAATTATCAGAACAAAAGAATTTTACAGGTGTTTCTCTAAACAAATCAATGCATCAATGCTATTATTGTATTTGAATATTTGCTAATACTTGAGAATATAAATACAATATAGTATGAAATGTCATAATGAATTATCAAATATATTCAAACATGTCTACTTATCTATATCGTTTGGTATGCTTGAGTTCTTTTTTTTTATATTCATAGTCAGTAGTTTTATGCAATATAAATCCATGAACCTTTATATTTATTCGTTCAGTCTCTGAAGCCTGTAACTTGTTTGCCTGATAAGGTCACTCTAATATCAGGCTTGTATGAAAAGTTTAATCTGAACGACCCTGAAAACTGATTTCTGGGTCATTTCACTAATTCATTCCATCAGTGTTCATTTAGAATAGGTGATTGATATGTCATCCTGTAACCTACTTGTCTATTTACGGTTTATCGTAGACAACTCTGTGTACGTTCCAGGTCATTGCTTGTTTTATTGGACAAGATAGATTTTCTTACTGTTCATTGATAATTTAAAAAAAAAGTGACATTGAATGCTAATCATTTGAAGTTGTTCCGCTTTTTTAATTTTCCAAAGGAGGAGGACTTTGATGAATAATGATCACTTAGTATAGTTTGTTAGCTAAAACATATATGAACTCCCCGCAAATCACAACAAAGGCGTACTTATAACTATTGAAATAATCTTTCCTAATCCGAACATCAGACTAAATGTATTTCAACTGTCTTGTCCTATTTTGTAATGATTATAAACATGGTCATTAAACAATAGTTCATGATTGTTTCCTACTTCGATTGCATGAATTGAACTTATCGAATAACACGTGCATATAATAATATCCTTAAGTTTATCTTAAAAACGAACTGGTCAATTGGAAAGCAAATGTCAAATCGTACAATTCTTAAAGAAAATGTAAGGCATTCTGTGATGAACAGAATAAACAACTCTGCAAAAAGAAGTTCTGTATGATAGTTTTTTATAGTTTGTTTATTGCTACGGAGATAAACAGATTCATAAATTTTCTTATTATTGACTGACTAACTGACTTATTGTTGCATTAGTTTTATTTTGATAACAGTGTGGATTGAAGGTTGGTCAGAAGATGTATATGAGGTTAATCAAATCCGATGACCAATAACCCATTGCTTGTTGAAAAATGTATTATTGCAGTCTATTATAGCACGTGAGGAATCTCAGTCATCGTCTCTTTAACTATTCCTTTCTCAGTGATTTGTTGTGAATACACTTTATCACACAAATTTTCTATCGCTGCATGAGTTGCGTCTGTGTATAACAAAACTTTTATTCACTGATTTGTTAAGAGCAAATAAATCTAGATATCGATTACAAATAGTCCGTGCTTTATCAATCTCCTTAGTCTTTTAGTTCTGACTCGATAATAGTTTTAAAATGCAACTATTTGGCTGCCACTATATATAATAATAATAATAATAATAACGATAGTAGTATTCATAATCATGGCTTAATTCAAGATCACATGTTTAATACAATGTGGAATATTTCAACAAGTTGAAATGTCTTGTTGTAATTAGGTGAAAACCGTTTTTGAGAATTAACTGATAAAGCTTTAACCTCAGGTTTTTTTCTGCCAGCCATTTGCAACGTAGAACGTGGTATGCACGTATATCAATTAGACTTGCCAAACCCCATCAGCACAGTGAGATGAAATAGTACAGCCTAATCTCAAAGTAATATAGATATTAATAGTTTTAGTGGTAATGGAAAAGGCTAGAAATCGAAGATAAGATTCGAGAAAGTGTAAATCAGTAAAGAAAGGAAATTTTTTACTGAATTCAGAAACTTAGGATTTGCGGGAGAGCGAGAAGTGGGATACACTTGCGTCATTGCAAACAATTTCGAGACCTGTCATTCAAAGTCTCTAATCGCTAGTTACGATTATCACACTGAACTTAACCAGGTATTCAGCATCTATTAACATGGTTCAGTCCACTTGTCAATGACTTCATGGACTGATACCAAGTTTTTGTTGGACCGCCCATAGCTTTCTTTCAGCTCATTCTTACACTAGACTGCATCGTCCGTCTGGATAGGTGGTTGCTGGTCATTCGTAACATCTGCCCCAACCACTGTAGTTTTTTTCTGTAAATTTCACACACAACGTGTTTACTGACTCAACAATAAATTCTCTTAGTACAGTGATAAGTTCACTGATCAGCATCAAAGTGTAATCTCATATTAGTTGACCGAAAATGTCTAGTTCTTTCAAAGTGATTCTCTATAGTGAACATTTTTATTTCTATTCTATTGGTGTTCATTTTCAACTGGCTTATTTTACTTGTTCACTATGCTGGAAGTATGTAAATCTGTCAGTTACACTCCTAGATCATTTGATATTGAACTCATAATTTCAGTTTTCTGTCGACCTATTTCTATGGTTTGCGCATCTTATTCTGTTAATTTTTTCTACATTCAACAATGTTGATTAGACATCAGTCATCAATAACTCTGAGTTTGATTTCAAAGTCTAAGACATTTACAAATTATCGTGTCTTTGACTTTAAAACGCAATCATTTCACAGCACTGGTGGTTACCCTGAATTCTATAATTGGTAATGCGCTTCGTCAAAGTAAATTTTGGTCGGCTGATGCTTTATTAGGGTTATCGAGTCTCCACATCATACAATTTTCTATCATTAGAAACATTATCTTTCCGTTATTCATGCCAAATTTCTATCATCATAATGATTTTGAAATAATGGTTTTCTTCATCATAATGAATTTCTTCTTTTTTTTTGTATACTGAGTACTTTTTTCAGTGTTCTAATGTTGGTGATGTAGAAGCATAGGATGAATCCTTAGTAGTGGATAATTAAATATGCATCAAGTTTTACAACGCTATCTCCCGCACGACCACCAACACCTATTTGTCAGTGTTTATTCAATTTGACAATCCGTTCAATATCCAAGTGTCACATCTGCTTATCTTCTGTTTATTGTTTTTAAAGGTTAAATGAAAAACTATTTATGCGATTTTTTTACCACACTGTTCAAACTAACATTACGTTTTTCTAATCAAATTTTTGACATTGATTGTTAAACACTCCATGTAAACAATGTAAACGAAATATCACTCTGAGAACTTGAGAAATTCCTTTTTCACCACCCATTAAAGGATTATCTGATTATTATGAAAACACGGAAAATCCATCGCTGGTTGTAAAATCACTACAAACCTGTAACCACTCATACGCCACTTTTTTCAATCTTGTTCGATTTCAATTCAAATCGGATGTATCTAAACAGACAGGCTTAGATAGTATTGAGAATCCGTAGCTTATCTTAGTCAGGTTACAATCCACATTACATAATTAATCCGTAAATTAAAACTGATTGTATCAAAACCACCCTGATACTACTTTTTCTGTCTATATATATAAACCATTACACTTTTATAATATAATATAAAAATCCAATTAGATCTTTCTCGTCGTATTGCTCACTACTTATCCCTTTTGTTATTGCTTTTGGTCAGTGATGCGACGAGGTTGTCCAAACGATTGCAGTAATCGCGGTGTATGTGATGGTGGTGTTTGCGACTGTGTGAATGGATTTAAAGGTCCAGATTGTTCAATCGGTAAGTCTATTTGTTACTTAGTTAGAAATAAAATATGGTTTTAAACGAAAATCATTTTTCTATGCTCGATGAAAATTGTTTGAGGTTTGTTTTTTTCCATTCCAACCTATTTTCCAGACTTTCATGATTGGTTTTTTTTATCCTTAATGAGGTGTAGAATAAAAGAATTTAAATTATAGTCTATTTTGCTCATGTTTATCTATAAATATAAGAATTGCCTTGTACATACGCTGCTGTTCTTGTGAATATAATTTTTTCCTTACCCACTTTGTTCGATAGGCTAGGTAACAAAATAAACTAGGTACCGTGTTCATCCCATCGATCTGTATTTGGTTTTCTTTTATTTCAGATTTATTTATTTATTTTAACCTTAGAATGTTGAGCTACTGAATAGTTTTTATAAGTAGTTGTGTATGGTTGTTTTCAAGGTAATTAGGGACGACGCCACTAAACCAACATGATTAAAATTTTTCTTATTAAAATCTCTATTATTTTTAGATAACTCGTGTTACCCACTGATCCTACTAAATAAACAGGTATATAGCTATCTTGCTATTTCTTAAATGCTCTGTGGTTTTAATGAAAATTTAGCTAGTTATCCGCCTGGAATTTTTCAAGGGTATCTGTCGGTCCCAAGCCCGGATAAAGAAGGAGGGTTGGGCATCAGTCTAGCGACTCCATCCCGTAGAAAATCTACTTTCCAGGAAACGCTCACCAGAACAAATAATTTAGACCATTTGAACTCTGCTCTGGGAGTTGGAAAGTTTTATACTGGTTGGCGGCCTGTGCTCTTTCGAGGGTAAGAGGTCTAAGTAAGTAATTATTCGATGATTTTAACTGTCTTCACACTCCAAAAATCTGCTGTCTCAGTGGTCGAAGAACATCTTTATGTGGCTGCCGATCAAATGAAGGGGATTGACAATCCTTGCTTTGGTTTTAAGTTATTCGACTAACACTGCCAACATTTCCGTGCGTTTAATACGCACTTCTGCTCATTTAGTTTAATCCATTTACTTTTATCAAGTCATTATCATTAAACCATGCTTTTTTGCTATCTGTTTTGGTGATTAATTTATTTGTTAATGACCCTTGTGTCTAGATTCTCTATTTTCGTCTATAAAATGTTTCGTTTTTGTCTTACAACTTAATGTTTATTTATGTATTTATCTCATTAAATGTAATAACAATAATTATAGCTGAGCTACCAAAAGTTTGCAGTGGGCATGGTGATTATGCATCTGGTGCTTGTCGATGTTATCCTGAATGGAAAGGTCAAGAATGTCAGACATTGTGGTCTGAATGTGAAGATCCCACCTGTTCAGGTAATGGTCGTTGTGTTGTTGGTGAATGTCAGTGTTATGAAGGTTATGCAGGCAATTTATGCCAGACACGTGAGTCATGAATCGATTAATAACTGCACTTGTGTTATTATTACTTCCTAATTTATTGTTAACTGATTGGGTGTAATTATGTTTAATGACTTGCTTGTTTTCATTCACCCTGTTTGTGTGTGTTAATTGCTTAGTTAACTGTTTAATTTATTTACAACAACTGCTACCTCCATTAAACAAATGGAACCTAATGATACAATTGTTTTTTTTTAAATTTACAACTAGGAATTTTCTACTCACTGCAATTACTATTTTCACTTGTTCGTCTGTCTGTCTATTGCACGTCCGTGTTCTCCTGTGTACCAAACTATAATTTAATTTTCTTTAGATATACACTCATACTTTTTTTGCTGCTTGCTTACACACACACACAGACGTTCGTTAATAGAAACATGTACTAGTTACAGTTAAAACTAACAATTATGCTAGATAGTATCAATATAAAGTAGCTAAATGACCCTAGTTAAGTGAAATAAAACATTGGTGTAATTAGTTTGAAGATGATTTTCATTGTTAATTGTGAATGTTATAAGTAGCAGTGAATAGTTCATCATATTAGTTTAAATTTATATCTAATTAAACTCAGATTATCTTACTTTCATGATACCCTACATTTGTTAGAATTGGATTTCAATTCCTCATCTTCTTCAAAAACACTAGACCTGGTCGACTTCGAAAACATTGGCTTTTTATTAAAGCATCAAGATGATGATGAGCAGTCGAAAATTGTTTAGCCTAACAAACTTTATGCGTGAAACATAGTGTTTACTTCAACTTTCTGGATCAATGAGCACTTCAGTTTTTATAGTACTCTCCTTTTATCCATCAACTAATCCAAAAGTCAATTCAAATGTGTTTTAACTAGGAGACTAAATACTTACAAGGCATTTCAAAGTAGGAAAAAAATATCATTTCAAAAGAACGACAAACCAATGGATAAGAAACATTTTAGGTTGTAAGTAGGGTCGTAAGTTCAAAACTCATCAAAGTAGATTACAGTTTGGTAAGTAAAACAAACGGTTTATACAGATTAAATTATCATCAAAAGTATATCGTACATAATTTAATGTCAACTATTCTGTTTTAATTGGATGAATTGCCTCGGCACTATTGTCCTTATCACCAGTAAACAAAAAGACTCCATTAGAACGACTGTTCTTTTCAATCGGTATTATATTCGATCTAGTCCCTAACCACCGCCTACTTGAGTTTCCATTGCTTGTTGATATAAGAGTACACCAAAAAATTTCTAGGGGGTGGCCGAACGGTGATATGTCACTAGTCACTAAAGTTATTGGCTGTTAACCGTATTTGTGTTTTTATATTTTTGCACTAACTGGTTGTGGTTAAAGTGACAACCACTATCAGTGTTTAAAGACCTCAGATGTCTCAAAATCGAACACGGTGGCGGAGTTGTATTCATCCTTTTTGCCCTTAGTTCTCAGTTCCCATATTATTTCATACGCTTATTCCCTCATTACATTTTTTTTCGATTGGTATCCTCTATGTTTAGTCTGTTTTAGTACCGTTGATAGTATTATTATTATTTCAACTCGGCTACTTGTTTTGTTAATTTTATCTTACCGTACTGACATGACATCGAGACTTCGGTTGATGCACAATTGGTATAAATCCTACTTCGTTTATTAATGATCGACAATATCTGTTTACGACTCACATATTCAACATAGTCTAATAAATCTAAGAGTTAGTTCAGTAGTTAACTACGACTTTTATCTTTCTAATCAGTTAACCTAATGAAAATTGCTGCATAATTGACAGATGGTGTCTGTAAGCATAAAGATTCTTGTTTAAAACGATCAGTACTGGGTTAGAGCGTGAAATAAACAGAGGTAGATGGACATCGGCTACTGAAGCACAACGAAAGGAAAACAGTGGGTATTACTCACATTTGCAAACAAATCCAACACATGAAAAAATTTTTTTTTGAAGCTATGTTAAACGCTCTTGATTCCTTTTCTGTCTCCTTTGTGAAGTTATTCTTTTTTTATACTTTTAGTCTGAACATCCTGAATTCATTACAGTTTTTTTCGTTCTTGTAGTCGGTTGATAAGACAGTGGCATGATGTGGCTGTGTGATCATTGCTCACAAGCTTTTTTCATTGACTGAAAGTAACCATATAAATAACATTAAAACACTGAACAGTCGGTCATGCAACAAAATAATCATACTTTTTTCACTGACGTGATTGAACATTTTTTTTCTCACAACTTCCACAGAACACCATTTAAAATTCATTCTGACCTTCATTTTTATTTCATTTCATATCGCTTTTATTAAATTCAGGTACGTGTATCTCTTCCAATTGCTCTGGACATGGAGTTTGTATAGATGGAAATTGTCGTTGCTTCAATGGTTGGTCTGGTATTGGTTGTGAACTACCTGTACCTAATCATTTAATAAATTCTGAATTGATTCATCCATCTAATGGACTGTCTACTACTAGTAATATTGCTAGTGGAAATAATCACAACAACAATAAAATATCGAACCGATTAATGATGAAATCAATGTCTTCTCCTTCTTCGTCGTCAGTAATGGCTATGGGCTTATCATCTGCACCAGTTAGATTGCTGTTGGACGCAGCACCAGAACAAGGTAAATGTGTTTTGATTAAGATTTCATAGTTTATTTATTCTTGCTAATAATATCATACTGTATTTTTCTCTTAGTCTTTTCTTGTTCTATCTATTTTGCATTATTGGAGATTATTCCTATTTTATCTTTTCCCTTGATCAAACTATCGACCGAAAAAAATCTATTAGAGTATGGTCATTGCTTATGTAGCTTAAATGAATATTTTACACTTCGCTGAAATCGATTTAGTCAATTATAAACTTTGTATGAATGACTGACTAAAACTTGATAAATCCTTAATTTCTAGGTGGAAAAGTTTTGTAGCTTCAAACGAAAAATACGTGAGTATATTTGTATATGTTTAAGGCATTTAATATTATTGCAGATGACGTAATCAGGTAACCAACATACTCTTTCCCTAGTGTTTGAGCACTCTTGAACCATGTCCTAATCACTCTGAATAGCAAGCTTACAACGAGTATCAGTGAATACTTTCCATGTAGACATGCATTATGTCATATTTGTGCTCGAAATAATGATTATTAAAGAAATAATCACTGATAGCAGATTAGTTCATCGAATATCATCAAAAGTTTTGTACGACCTTTGTTAGGGTTTGCTGACTGATAAAGTTTAAACATTTTTCATAAATATAAATTGAATATAGTGAAATATCTTTCGTCTTATTGATAACTCTCAAGTGCACTGAAACGAGATTCTTAGAGTCAATTGAGAGCTTCTCTTAAATACACTGAGAATCTTAAGTTGTTTACAAAATCATCCTGTTGTTTTTACAAGCAAAATGCCAAAAAATAAAATGATCGAGCCTAAATTTACACTTAATAACTGCTTGAAACCACTATTCATAAAAAGAACTATACAACAATCTTTACATTAGTTGATAGTTTGTTTCCTGTTTTGTTTTTTTCAGAATGCACACTCGACTGTGGCTCTCATGGTGTCTGTGAATACATAAACGACTATGATCAACCTGTATGCCGATGCTTTTCTGGTTGGACTGGTTCCGGATGTAACACAAAACGATGCGATAATCGATGTTTTATAAATGGACATTGTGCTAATGGTATATGCAATTGTAAAGTTGGTTGGAATGGGAAACATTGTACATTAGGTAATTTCCCTATTTATTGATTTCTTATATTGCGGAGTATACGGAAATCTATGTAAATAATATAAGAGAGATAATGATATGCAATACATATATATTTTCTGTGCGTTGTACTGTACTGTACTTTTTTGGAATTGAATTCGTGTACTATCTAACATTACATTTAGTCAATGTACTTTGATATTTCGGTAAACGCCAATGACTGTATGTCTACAGATGGGCATCTGGATCTTACAGCTGTTTATTGTCTATTACATAAACTATTTGTCAACATCCAACCAGTTATGTGCAGCGTATTTATTACCTGGCATAATGTGTATCGGTGTAAGCAGGCATAACCTCTACATCAGATTCTAACTGCATGTCCTGACATGAAGTTACATTCAATTTAGTTGATCGAAAAATTTTGTTGTGATTGTCGTTGAGAAGAATATGTAATTGTATCACCAAGTTACTTAGGGCTTTTTACCTACACATTTCAGCTAGAACTTGCAGCTAATTGTTACCTAAATGAGCAGCTACATAAGGTAATGTTCATGCTCCTAAGTGTAATACCTTATTTAGATTGTTAGAGATTAGTTTGAATTACCCAGATGACGACTGATGATTATTTCAAATAGATTTATCACTTAACAATTCTAAAATATACTTTACGGCTCGTTCGCTATAATATCTCGCATGATAATAGAAAATAAAATCTCCAAGATCGTATACTACTTCATTTCTCTTTGAAATCTTTTCATCCTTAATAGAATATTGCCTACAGATATTCGAGTCAGTGACTTTCAGTTGTTTGATTTTCGAAAGTAACATTTTTACTACATTTCTCATCTTTATTTTTGGATTAGTACTGTTTTTATTTAATAAAAAATCTGCTCTTCTATTACATATCCCCTACCAGATGAACAAAAAAATATTTTTGGGTAAAATCAGGCAACACTCAACAATTAAAACTTTCTTTTGTTATTCATACAGCAACTTTCTTTTCAATATCGTCGTTAGTTTTATTTTTATTCCTTTACTGTCTTGGCTCTTTTATCACATGCGTAAAAATAGCACTGTCTATTGAATGCACTCGAATTGTTACTTATCAGTTAGTTGGTTGATTTTTTTTCCCACCTTAAAACATTGTTGCTGAATTTTTCTGTGCATTTATTTCCTTCATTTGGTTTTCTTTTCTAAAATCTGATATCTCTGCTTTTTCTTCTACGGACAAATGTCCGTACACTTATTCATCGATATGAGATGATCAGTCGATTGGTGAAGAAATCCTCATACTTTACTTCTGCCTAAGGCTTGTGCTGATGATGTTGTCCAGAAGAATAAAGAAAGCTCCACGACTAAACTATCCTATTCAAAGAACAAAACTCCACTACAAGTTGTCTAGCATTTAACCGCTAATAACTCAGAACATTATTCAGTACAAATCGGAAATAAAAGTGTTTTTACGTTCATCTTACTACTACCTTGAAGTTATTTGACTCTATCTTGATAGGGAGTCATGTATGCAGCATAATAAACATTCCTCATTTGTATTAAAGTTAATGCTTATGAGTATTGAAAATGGATTTTTTTTGTTCCACGTTATTTATTTATTCTTTTACTGTAATAAACTTGATATAATAATAAGTCTTTTGTGAAAATCAAGCAAATTGTTCTTGTATCCTTTAATTATTTATTTATTTGTAGATGGTTGCCCAGATCATTGTAATGGACATGGTCAATGCATCAGAAATCCAACGTCCAATGCTTATTATTGTCAATGTTCTTCCGGTTGGTCAGGTAGCGCGTGTCAACGTCAAATTGAAACAATATGTGATGATGAGATAGATAATGATCATGGTAAGTCTAGATCATTAATTAAAATATCCCATCTAAATTTTCAAATATTGTGAGAGAGATATAAGGATTAGCGATATTATTCGACCTCCCGAACGAACCCAAGTAACGAGTACTGTTGTGTTCGAACTCGCGAACTGATAGTTGGAAGCCCAAGTTTCTTGATATTCTATAAATTAATTTCGTAATAAGCCATCTAGTGTACTATTAATATTGTGCTGGGAACATCGCCACGACGATGATAAAGTAATAAGATCGTGAATAGTTTGATGAAACATTCAATCCTCTATACAGCTATAAACAAAACTAATAACCGTAAACTGGACTCTTTTTTTTCCACCAATTTAATACTCACGTAAAAATAAAACATGTTCCTCATAAAATATTCTGTTACCATGTATATCGAAAAATCTATGTTATGGGACCTATTTTTTATATCGTGCAGGGCTTGGAAACATACATCTTACTGTCAATGAAAAATACTATCTAAGCTTATTTAGGAAAATATTAATTGTATTCAGTGGTTTTTTACTTTTCCCATTCAATCTCACAAACTAAACCCCGCACTTCAATCGATTCATAAGCTATAGTTAAGTGCAAATTTTGTTCTTTTGAAAGCTCATTAAATTTGTGTTCAGTATCTGTTATTAGATTTAGAATTTTATAGGTCGTTTATGTGGAAGTGAAAAGAATTTCATTCTTTCATCTAGTTAGTCGTTTTGGTTATTTTTATCATTATCTTCTAATATCTCCGATTAATTGTTCTGTATGATAGAAATAATGTGCGTAGGAAAAAGCCTAAACATATTTTGTGATTGGTAGGTATCTCTTACCTCAATTATTCGTTCAATTCTGTATGGTCAGTGCTAGTTCATTGAGTGAAGATTAATTTCGATTTCAATATTTCATCACAATGTATATCAGATCTCGGTTTGATTTAACTTATAATTCCAATCACTTGTGATTTAAAATTAACTGTGGACAATTTGTTCAATGATTGTTGGCCCTATTCATCAAATGTTCTCTTTCCGATTATTATCCATCTAAAACTATTCAAGTGTAGAGGCAGGGAATTGTGTGCAAATTAACATCGTCCTAAATTGTATTTAATATGAACTATATATAGTCTAGCACATCTTAGATTCAAACATACTGCTTGTCACACTAAAACAGATTGTTCAATTTTGAAAACAGTTAACGTTACTCATTAAATTTAGCCAGATAACTATTGACTAAATCAAGTTGCAATGGACACCTTTATTGTCCTTGTATAGGAGGACGCTTAGAGCAGTCATTACTCAACTTCCATGTTGTCTCAAGTGAAGTTGATCCCTGGTGTAATTTGTTTCATGTTTTACATTGATCAATTTCACCCTAGTTTTTAGCTTAAAAATAGATTCGATTATCTAGTGATCAGAAAAAAAAAACAAGCAAGTTGTTTAGGCAGCCAGACTGAAATTATGTTTTTTTTTCGGTTGATTAAACTAACCGATTAATCTTGTTCACTAATGGAATTTATTTAATATTTACACTAAATAATTCTGTCAGTATTAAATGCCTTTCTGAATGTAGTTCCATAATTCGCTGGTTTGATCTCTTATGCAGTCTAGTTTTTTCTATTGTTATTTAACATTCTCATAGAATGTGTAACAATTAATAATAACTTTTAATTCATACAATCGAAACTGTGCCAGAAAATGTGTATTTCCTTTGAGAGATTAATTATTACTTGCGAAGCATTTTTATGCGGATGCATAATCTTATATTAATGACTATTGTTATATCAATTCAGAGAATACCATTTTATTCATAGGAAAGAAAAAAAGACACTATTCTTTGATTAATTATTCTGTATTTTATTAAAACAAAGAAAAAGCTCTTTCTGGAAGACGCCTCTTGGTCATTCTTTTTTTTTTTTGATTGTGTCCATCATTCGTTGTTTTTTTTTAAATGCAGAATATAGCATTCTAGAAATAGTGTAAATAATGGTAAAGTTACTGTACTAGTTGTTGTTACCATAAGTAGTGTTGCTTTCTAAGTCTCCCACAGAGTGTCTAGGTTGGATTTCCTTAAAGTTGTTGACGTGATTCACAACTTTTCATGTTATATATCCAAATTATTAATATTATTACCTCTGTAAAAGCATGTTAAGATGATTGCCAGCCATTTGGGTATGTAAGTAAACTTTTTTTAGATAATTATTTGAACTAAAATCTGTTTAACTAGTGGCGTAGTATAGAAAACTGTTCTTTGTTAAGTCTTGAACTACTGATAACCATGACTTAAATCGAACCCGCCTTTGCGAGCTTCTAACCGATTGATCTATGTTCCGAGTTTTTCTTCAATTAAATGTTATTGCAAAATGTAGTTTGACATTATTGTTCAATCAATTTTTACAGTTTCATTTGCTTTGGCACCTTGATTAATTTCGTCAGTCTCTTAACAAAAAAAACATTTTTGCCGTATATTTGTTTCTTCCGTTATTATGCTCTTGATAGATTACTGTTATTGCCACCAAACAAATTATTGACGTCCATTTTTACAAAAACTTGCATATTATATGTTACTGCCCAGCTTCGAGAATGTAAATGTCGGAAAAAGATCTCTCCCTTGAACCATACAAAGACACACACACACTTGTTTTAATCATACTAAATATTTATTTCTTTTTCTGTATTTCTTCTACTTTTCTGTCGGTTAGATGGTCTTGTTGACTGTTTAGACCCTGACTGCTGTACATCGACACATTGTGACAGACTTATCAAACTCGGTCCAACCGCCGGTGGTTTAGCTGCTGATAACGCTCAACAAAGTTGTGCACATAGTGAATCGTTTGATTATTATTTATTGATTACGCCTATTGCACCACTGGACAGTGCATTTTATGGTCAGCTAGAATTCCTTCTAAGACGTGAACGTATTGTTGTAGAGAACTTCGATCCAAGGTTAGAACAATGCTGCTGCTTGTTTGTTCGTAGAAAATTATGCTTTTCAACTCTTATTTTTGTATTTTCATCACTTTCATTATTGCTTTTTTTTTAATTGGGTCATATTTTCCCTGTTAACATATTGATCTCAATGAAAACCTGTAAGTTATTTAATATACAACTAGAAAATCTACTGCCTTACTCATCGATTTCATTGAAGGTAATAAAAACTTTTCAAAACTAACTTATTGAAGTGACTGCTTCATATATATAATACATAGCTTACTTTTCAATAAACAATTTGTAATTTAAACATATTTTAAACTAGTGAAATATTTATAAATCCATCTATATATATCTGAACTAATGGTTCAGTCAGTCAGTTAAAACGTAGAACTTTGTACGTACTTAGATCAGCACAGAGATGCAATTGTCAATTCAAATCCCATATTGGTAGAGATAGTAGAAATATTAGCGATACTGGAGAAGATTAGGGTTCGAAGATATTATTCAAGAAGTTTAATTCAGTGAATTAAATTTAGAAAGAGAAGATAGGGTTGATGAGGGATTCAGAGGATTTGAAGAACTAATGGTTACTCATTATTCGACAATTTTACTGTTACTTTCTTCTCATTACTTCAAATCATATTGTCTACTTACATTGTTTAGACGTATTTCTGTTGTTCATGGTGTGGTTCGTCAGTGGGATGGAACTGTATTTTGGGGTTGTCGTGTATCTGATCGGGCTAATATGCAGAATGGATATACACTGACTGATAAGAATGGAAGGTCAGTTGATTTTTCTAAATGTAGATCACTAGTCAAGTTCATGTAATTGACTTCAATGTATACTTTTACTTGATGATGCTTTCGATGTTTTTGAACTTGTTTTCCAGTTGTAGGTGAAAGCCAAGTACTTGATGCACATTATTGAGAAATTTGTTTCAAATAATCCATTTACCTGTATTGACTTTTGTAAGCAGATAAAGAATCAATATGGAAGTCAAAAATTATTTAATATGCTTCTTTATTATTGATAAGTTTATAAGTTTGTTGGCAACCATTACAGGAGGGAAAAGTCTGCACCTTACTGCATTATGTCCAGTGTTGTATATTTAAAAACTCTTAACAATACAAAAATCATTGATATAACAAAAATCGTTAGTTTTAGTTTAAAGTTGTGGATAAACTTTAAAGATCCCTAACATGTGTGAAATTTCCCATTACTAAGTGGTGGTCTAACTCATCACAATATAGTTGTGAGTATTTACAGCGAACAAATGTTTGTCTAACCACAACCAAGTACAAAAAGTTGTCGCTGTTACTTTTTTCATTCAAGCATTTGGTCATATGCTAACCAAACAGTTATCCTTCATTATGGGCCATGGATATGGATTATGAATCCTAGTTTTCATTACTCAAAATTGATAATCGAATCAAAGTTACAGTCAATTTCAACTATTCTATTTAAGTTTGATATCTTGCTATTGCTAATTCTCTTTCGTTTCATCCCCGCTTCTTGTTTATTCAATATGTGTTTCGACATTTCCGTGAATCTTCTTTTGTTCTTTCCAAAAGTAAAGTAGAACGACAGTAGTTCGAGTCAGATTGAATGAAATTCACTTATTTTTACTTGTTTTTTTGTTCAAAACACCTACTGTAGATTTGACTTACCAGTTGATGGGGGAACAATTGTTCAGTTAGAATTTCTACGTTATCCAACTGATCAATTTTCAGCCATACACAATTTGTATGTACCTGTTAATCAAATTGTCAATATGGGTGATTTTTACATGTTTGATGCCAAACAATTATCAAATAATGATATTATTCCCATAATGACAGCAAAAAGTACTATGTCAGGTGATTTTGGCGGTACACTCAGTCCATCACCAATACACGGGGATCTATGGATTATGAACAGTTTGTTGCCTAAGTTCTCAGATAAAAATACAATCGTAGAAAATTTATGTACTAGTGGGCATGTACATGACATAGTTACACTTGGCGGTCCTTATATACAAAGCAATTCGTTAATGGATATTTCAACTGTATGCTTGGATGAACAAAATGTTATATGCTTCAGAAACGGAGCATTGCTATACAGTATTCCAATAAAGGTTTGTTGATCTTCCAATGTATATTTAATAGTCGACTAATCGATAATTTCAGTTTGGCAAGTGAAAAGACTAGGTATCTTTCACTATTCTTCATAAAACGTTTTGTGTAAGGTATACACCGAACATGTCACTATCCACCAGTTAATAATTCTATTTGATGGTAGTCATTCTATTTAGTATACAGTGATTAATTAACCTTCACATCAATTCGGAAATTGCTCTTTCAGTAAATAACTCCTCGTTAGCTTCACAGTTTTGTTGTTTATACGGTTCCAAGGACATTTTCAAAGGTCATCAGTCTGGAATTTTAAAAAAGTAACTTCTTGTAATTGTTTGTTTCTACAGAAGAAAATTAGTTGGCTTACAGCCTAGGTATTTTAAACGAACGCTTTGATCTGAAATGAAAATTGAAGGCTATTGAACTTTTAGAACTCTCAAAGTATCATAAACTAGAAAAAAAGAGCAATCATACAGATTCATTAAATGCCAATATTCAGTGATCAACGAAATTCTCATTGAAGTACTTTTTTAAATTGTTTATATATGACCATATATAGGATACACAGTTACGGCTTATGTATCGTTCCGATCGCACTTTCGGTTACAAACCTGGCATGTCTATTTATCTGTTAGCATCAAATCGCGCCCCACCCTTGAATTTAAAAGAGATTCACCTTGTAATTGATATTGCTGGTCAGCGTCACATGAAAATTCTGGAACCGGAACCCGGTTTACTAAACACCTTTTACTGGAATAAAACAGATGGTTACAATCGCTCTGTTTATGGTTTAGCTGAAGCTAAAGGTAAGTATTATATACATATATATGTGCTAAGCTATTTTTTGTCATTGACAGACCCATGGTATTGCCTTCAAGATTCTTTTGTTGTTATATACTCATTTATAACATTTAAGACCGTCTCAAGAGTATACTTTAACATTCCAACTACTTTTTTTCTAAATAAAGATGGAGGTTTTGAAAAACTATCTATTATCTCGCTTATTACACTACACCGGATTGCACATACCTTTCTAGTTCAACATTATGTACTCTGTTACTGACTCTCATTTCTAAGGAAAGGTTTTTGATGAGAATGCTAATAACTAAATGTTGTTTGGTTTTTCTATCATTGAAAATATATTACAATTGTTCTCAGTGATTGTAAGTATCTCCTATGATCAAGATGCTCTGAATCCCACACAACATCACACTGCTTATCGTCAAATTCCAAATTGTTTCATCTACAATTTTTGCAAATAGTAATATAAGGTATTTATCATGAAAAAATAATATCAGATAGAAGTTTGTGCTGATGATGGTGTTCACAAGAACAATGAAAGATTCACAACCAAAAAATCCAGCACAGAGAACGAAACTCAACCACAATCATCCATCCACCTGAGCTACAAATTTGCTCCACCATCTCAAAATGATGTCTAATTTAACAAATGTTTGCCTTGATAGGGAAATCAGAAATTTATGTTTCCAAAGCAGGAATGACAGTTCAGTCAATTCCACCTAATGAAAATTAATCTTTCCTTTTTTTTTATTCACAATAAATGTCGATGAATCACTTTTTCTTTTTTATCGGCGCCCTGTAACAAATGTGATGCATAAATTCAACTGTCATTTCACAAGTTCAATATCATTCATTTAGATTATCGGTGATGTAGCGTAAAATTTAATTGAATGAAAAAAAGAAATTACAGTATTGAATTTTCTAAAGCTTAAAACATCACATTTTGTGTATTGTTCACTGAGAAGCGAATCTTCTTTCAGTTTATACACTAGTGCTGTTTCTTCATTGCACAAAAGATTTTGCTTTGTAAATATTATAACATGGAATATTTCACGAAAGAAACCTTTATTGTCATGATGATATTACTATGCTGGACTAAGATAAATTAAGCTAATGAATTTGTTAAATAAACTTTTTATGTTATTCAACTCAATGCTGATTGTTTTCAATCACCACTATAATTTTCATGAAATAGGTTTTTTTAATATAACACTTAAAGCTTTTACTGGATACTCAGTCTGAAATTGCACAATATACCGAAATCAGCTTCTGCTTAGCGAGAACGATGAAATTGTTTAGATAATTATGATAGCACCTCAGACTTGCACATTGCAACCGAATTCAAAGCACTTAATCAACACTAAGGATTATATAGATACGACATCGCTTAGTATGTACACCAGTTAACTAGTATTCAATATGTCATTTGAGTAGGTCAGCCACAGTGTGAATAACTCGGGTTTCACTTCTCCAATTGTAAAAGCTGATGACTTGAGTTCGAATCTCACAGGGAGCGTCCGTTCGCTCAATATAACAGATACACCTTACTATTGAATGCCTGCTAGTGAAGTTGTAAGCGCAAGGCATTTTGTCAATAACCGTTGGTCGCCTAATACCCGAATTGAATAATATTTGTCATACAAATATCCTATTGATTTGTCATTTTCAATAATGTCCTTAACCAAACAAAAAATCCATTGAAAAACACTCAACTCAAATTTTATGCATGAAAGCTATTAAGCTCTATTATTTTTAGTCTCTATTACTGTCAATCATTGTTCACCTAAGTGTATTTTGATCGAATCCCCTGAATTGTATGTTTGTATTACCATCGAATTCCCTCTAACCTTTTTTGCAGTATCTGTTGGTTATGTGTACACGACCTGTCCACGTATATTCTGGGAATATCGAGTTGTCCAACTACCGGGTAATGAATTGATCAGTTCAGATTTAGCTAATTGGAATTTGAATATTTTACATACATACTCGGTTGGCCATGGGATTATTTATCGGTAAGTTCACCTATGAACACAATTATATGATGCAGTGATGATATGGTCAGTAAAGTGTACGTGAATAACTACTGAATACTAATACGTATAATCAACAAGGTTAAATGTAATAATCTAAAATAAACTTGGCATTATGTGTTCATTTAATTTGATTACTTATTTATTCCATAAAGAAGCGACTTACACTCAGTCCTTAAATATTAGTGACTCAAGTTTCTATCCTTTCGGATACGAAAAAATATTTTTTTCATCATGCTTAATAACTTGGCTGAATTAAACAAATTGGTTTAATATGCATGAAACCAATCAAGCTTTAGATTTTAACCCACAGGAGCTTATAGTCAACCAATTGAACTATTGCTAATAAATTAGAACTTATTAAAGGCGTACTGAAAGCGAACAAAATTAGACAGCGGATAAATCTGAACATCTGACAATCGTTTCATTGTATAAGCGTCCCTCTTTTACAAAACTATATTTACTGGAATGGATTATTATAATCATAGGTTGCAATCACCGTTCTACCTACATATCTGAACTTTTTAGAATTCTATCTGTAATCAGCCGATGTTCAATGTTTTCCTTACTTTCCGTCGGCACATCAAGATACGATGAGAGGGTATGTGCATATCAATGTTTTTTTATCAGCAAATAGAGAAATGTGACTGAAAGTTCTAATAACACTTAGTAGAGCGATTGCTACTTATGTCCCGAGTTGATAAGTTTATTTTATTCTCAATAGAAAGTGTATTGACTTCGTCGCGAATTTTCACTAGGACTGCGTCAGTGATAAGTTGGTTGAAATAAACAAAACACAGAAACATTTCTTGAAATATTCTCAAGGTTAAAACAATAAGTTTTTTTCCATCATGCCATCAGTGATGCTGGCTACTGGTGCATCGTATATATTGACTTTTTTGATTTACTTATTATGTGCTCAACATAAAGCTGACCACTTTCCCATCGATCATATGCACCGTTCGTTACAAAACTGTCAAATAAAAACCTGTATTACTTGATTGTTGTTTGGCTTAATTTTCTTCAGCGGTGATGGTTCACACCTCTACTTGAAACAAACAGATTGGCATATTAGTTTAGTTATTGGATTAACTGAACAACGTCGACTACCGAACGACTGTAGTCAATGTTCACTTAACGATAAACCAACTCGAAAATTACCCCTACGTAATCCGTACTGTTTGCAAACTGATTCAGTTGGCAATCTTCTAATTGGAGATGGAGGATTTTTACGTATTTTAAATTCAACTAAATCCGCCGAAGACTACAAGTAGGTTGATTTGTAACATGCACTTTTTATTTGATTTACATAAATTAATGATCAAAAACAATATTTTCCTTTGTTTTATGTGTATTACAATGCAGTCATTTTGAAAACTGAATTTCTTTCAAATCTTTCATGGAAGTTACTTATCACTTGAAATATTATTGCCTGGTTGTTTGATAAGCTAGCACTCAGCGAAACATTGATGTTATTCTCCTTCATTATTTCTGGGACTATGTTTAAACTTTATGAGAACAGAAATATCACTTGTAGCGATGGATATTCGATATATTCCTAAACTTCGTACACTTCTCGTTCTGATAACCGTTACTCTGAATTGCAAATACTTGTCACAATTCTTTTTATAGATTCAATGCTGAAAATGCAACTTCATTATTACAAGATACTGTTATCGAATTTACTGCGAGTATCAAAAATAGTCGTACCGTCATCGAATTATTTAAAAAAAAACTAACATTAAGGCTAATAGGTTGAAATTGTGCGTAGGCGGTAAGCTCAACAATAATAGAAGTACAATGGTATAGGTAAATGGTTGCTGTACGAATGAGGGAGGCTCTGTTAAATCAGTTAATATATAGGCTTAACCAAATTAAATGTAAACAAACTCAAATGTATGTGAGGTGCTATGATAGCTCCCCTTGCAAACAAGGATATAAAACAGTGTCCGTGTTTGCGAAAAGAAAATGTTAAATTCCACAGAACAGGAACTATCGAAATTTACGAGATTAGGATTTAAGCTGAAACTATCGTGCAAGTTGTTATTAGTACGTGTAAGCTTGAATCCGTATACGCCCGTGAAGCTAGATAAGATAATATTAGAAGGTCAAAAGAATACGGCAATGTTTTTATAAGGTTATTCACCTTGTCGTTGGAATATGCAAAATATGTGGAATTTAATAATAGATAAGTCGAAATTTTCGATGTCTGCTTACAAAACAAAGAGGGAAAAAATTCTTTTTAGAAGCGGTGAAAGAAACCATTGATTTGAAATCGTTGCGGCCATCTGACTCTTCGACTCTTGTCGTTATTTTACTCTCTAATGGCTGAAACTCGCGTTTCGGTGATTCGGTGGTTTTCGAAGGATTTGTGCTTAATGACTGGTCATCACCTTCAATCAAAGCTGATTTGACTCGATCTATGCTAATGACATCCGTTTTCCCAGCTTTATCTATCGTGATGGTTTTATCATTTCTTCTGATCACTTTAAATGGCTAATCATAGGTCGGTTGTATGGTATTCTGCACATTATCCCTTCTAATAAATACATGGGTATTGTGGCTCATTTGCTTTGGTATGTATACTCCTTGTTGACGTTGTCTTGGAAGCATTGTTCTTACATCGCTTATGTACTCCTTCGGACGTTGGCTATATCAATTGAAACACTTTTGGCTGAAGTGAAAAACTCTCCTGGCAGACAGAATAGTTCCATTAACCAACTTAGTTAGGCAACATTCTGTATCTTGTTTCATTGTTATCAACATGACTAATGGAAGCTTGCTAACCTAATCATTGTTGCTGATAACAGCTGTGAGGGAGGCTTTAAGTTACCGGTGTAGTCTCTATCCACCATTCGCAATCGGATGGTAGGATTTTGTACGAATGAGTTTGGTTCCGAGGAGTTCTGTGCGTTATTGGAAGAGGCGACTTTCGAATTGAACTCTTCTATTGGCTGTAATATTGCCCAGCACTCTATAATAAGAGACTCAATGCTCAACTAGGGTTTTGCTATAGTCTCAGCCGAAGTGTCTTTTATGGGCACCGCTACAAGTCATCGTATGAATCTGTTGATGCAGTTGAAAATATAACCGGAGCTATTTGAGATCGTCAGTGGTATATGCTCGAACCTGCTGTCAGGGTAACGGAAAGGACCTACTGCGGAACTGGTGTGACTATGTACTTTAACTTTTTGGCTTGTGTCCAACTTCCCGATTCATACATACTTGGCCATACAAAACGCCTGCTGATTAGTTTGACTGTGACTTTCATTCCAGGATGCGTTATATTATACATAGCTTCGAAAGCTTTTTGTCTAAGCGGGTTCAGAATAAACGGTCGTGGTCAGCCCGTAGAAACATCACACATTATGCTTAACATGGCGAATCGAGTTTCTTCGAGTACAAAAGAAGTTGTGTTCGTAGATCTTAGTCTGCTTAGCTCAACATACTATCTGTGTAGCGTTTCGTTAATGACCTGTAAAGATTAAGAATTTCAGACTTCGTCTGATCACGAGGTTATTTTATCCTAAAAAACCCCGTTTCATTCCTTTCCTATCCATCAGGAAAACTTTATGTAAGCAATGCGGATAATTTTAAATTATAATTGTCGACTCTTCATTTAGTTTTCTTCGTGCTAATATGTCGTTATGGTTTTGACTGTTACTTCTAGCAGACAAAATTAAACATAAAATGTTTTCATGATGACATCATTCACGCTTATCAGTGGTTTGCATGGCAGTCTATTACAAACCCCACTTTCTTTGTACAAACAAGTTAAATTTTTCTCAGTTTTAATATTTGATATTGATATTGGTATAGATTTCACACTCAAATAGCCTAGTGCTCACATTTATGAACTTGATAATTGATTCTAAAACTTTAAATCCTTAATTAAAATTGACAATAAATTATATACTTCTATTTCTTGCGGTTTCGCTTGTAAAACTGGTAATTACTTGTTTACTAACACAATGGGAAAATCACACAGTTGGGATCGAGTTAGGCCTAGCGACTGTAATATTGACATTTTTATTCAGTTTTCTAAACTCACGTGTTTAGTATAGCTCAAGGATAGGATGTAATCAGAAATAAATTATAGTCTGTATTGTCAAACAATATCTTCAATTTGTATTATTTTATTAACGGAAATGTGTAACAAAATCCTTTGTTTGCACTTCTTTTCCCAGATCTTCCTCACAATCGTCGTCACTTTTCAGATCTGATTCACTAAATACCCCACTTCAAGAACAATTGAAGCGCAATGATCGTAGAATGTGGGAAACAATTATTGATTACAAGCTTGACTTTCTTCAGTCTAATTTTGATGAAGATCAATTGACGGGTTATTTTATTGCTGCTCATCCAAATTATTTCTATCGCACAGACGATTATTCCATGTTGGGGAGTAATGGAAATGTTGGTGGATTAGACTTCTCGACTGGATTATTTCTATCACATACAAGTAGTAAAAGTATATGGTGGCTAAAAACCACTCCGAATTTATTACCACATTTACTTATTGGAGAAAATTGTGTTTCATCCAGCTCTAAATCTAACAGTAATTCTGCATCATTGTCATCAGCAGCATTCAATTCTCAAGAGTTCTGTGTTAAACAGAATTTAAAATCTCCTAAAGGAATTGTCTCGACACAAACGGTGTGTGTGCTTGTTTCTTTCGTTTTACAAATAATTGCTTGACAGCTGCATATTTGTTTCATTAAATAGTTTCTGTTCAATGATTCTCAAAGCTTATGGATTTAGTGGTTAGTAAATTAAATACAATTTACCAGGAAAAACTTAATAATAAGGTTGTGGAGGTAGCTAGATTTCATTGAAATCGTGAATCGATCAATGTTAGACCACCTTTAGAAACCTTGAATTCCGACTTAAATAATACTCATGTAGAAATAAGCATAAAATGTCTGCCTAGAGCATCATATTTTTTTTTTATCAATCATCAGCATCCAATCATAATCTTTCTTCTTGGTAGATGGATAGTGACTGTTATTCGAAAAAAGAGCAATTGACCGTTTCCTAATCTAACTCCATTACTTAATCTATTTATTCATATTAGTTTACGCTGTGATAATATGAATCCTCGTTCATGATCACTCGTTTTACTTACAATTGATTTCTTAAAATCTTTCCTGCTTCAAATTCCAATGGGTATATTCCGTTCATTTAAATCTGTTTAAGCATAATTTCTAAGATTCAGAGCACTATCGATTTCTTTTTTATTTCGAAGGGTCACTTGGTTTTCTACCTGCCAATCGAATGTTTACTCGGACATACACCAATCAAGCCTAATTTTTTCTAATTATTATACGAAAATTAATTTTATTATTACTTGAAAGCATTCCAGTGCAGAATAATTTTATCTGCGAACTCGTAATTGCTAAGCTACTCAAAGATGTTACTGCCTCTTACTGTGTTTGATACCCAACAATATTAATGACTTCATCCTCCAGCCACTATCTCATAGACTCTGGGAAAACCCTAATCGATACGACTAATTATTAATACTATCAGTCTATTACGGTGTCTAAATGTTTACATAAGTTGTATACTACTAGCGAGTAGGCAAAACGTGATCGGAACAATAAATAAGAGAACTGTGTTTCAGATCACAGACTGTTTTAAAGCATTTTCTCTTTGCCAAAAAAGGCCTTATGATACTTGATAACTGAACAAAATAACAGAATAGCGATGCTCAATTTTGTTACAATTATTCATGAACTATATATAATTCAAAAAAAGAAAAAAAATAGTTACACACACGTCATAATAATGTAATACATTTTGTTCAATTTACCTATGTAATATTAGTTTTTATTGTTTGTATGGCTGTTCGTTTGTTAACTACTTGTTTATTCTATTCTCTCCAAATTTAAAATATAGGAATTGTATTTTATTGATTCGCAATCTATTTGGTCATTGTCATTACAACAAACTGGTTCTAATATGATTCCATCTTCTCGGCTCGTAGTTGGTAATGATCCAAACTATTCATCGAATTCAAAGTCACCTGACACATCGAATTCAGGGACCAGTATTCCAAAAACAAATCCATCTTCATCAACACCACCTTGTGATCGTTCGGTGCCAGGAAATCAGATGTTGCTAAATAATCCTGAACACTTAGTTTTTAGTTACTTGGAGCAAGCATTATACTTTTCAGATAACAACCTTGTGAGTTTTTGCGATTCCGAAAAAAACATTTCATTTGAAATAGTGACTTCTTCGAAAAACTCATTCGTGATAATTGTTTCCTTTAACTAACTGTTCGATGCGAAATGACTTAATGAGATACATGTTCAGTAATTTTTTCATCAAGTCTATGACCCTACCAAACAAACGTAGTCTGAATTAATCTGATCGCAATCAGTCAGCTACATTCAACTGATTTTAGCTTAAACACCGACGCTTTCTGTCTTCTAGACTAAATTAATTCGTGTTATACTGAAATGTCTACAGTTTTCACAGTATTGTTAGAAGTTATTGGAACTTTTACTGATCAGACAACAACATAATTGTAGACATCTCGTCCTACAAGTTACATTGGTTTGTAATGTACACATTCTAAATGATCAAACTTCTCTCAATAAAATGAAGCTAAATTGGACTAATGTACTTGCCGGTTACTCTCTTCAATTGGAAGGAAATTTACCCTGATAAGTAAATAGTAGTAGTCGAATTCACTAAAGCCTTCTAAACGAGACGATTATTAGTTTCAGGGATAATTAATACTAAACATTAACTTCGTGCTGATTGTCTTCAATTTCATGTTGATCAGTACTCTTAGTATGCGGATGGATTATGGATTCCCTATGTTTTTCAACATCGTTCTCGCTTATTTATATTAACCTTGATCTAAATTTCCATAGTGATGTAAGTTTTAGGAGACTTCGGTCCTAGTTAATGAATGATAAGGTTGAAATCTTCTGAAATTTCATCACTAAAAACTGTAACATTTTAAAGTTGAAAATATCAAATGTCTATTTTAATGTCACTAAGAACCATAGCTATTTTAGCGTTTACGTTCATCTGAAAATACATAAATTTCATTCGTTAATATAACCAATCAGTTTCAATCTGTAATCAAGTCACCAGATCGATGAACATTAAAATGAACAAGTCTATTTGTGGCAAGGAGCTAGTATTCACCGAACGTGGTTACGAATTATTTTTGCTTCGATTACATGGTAACCATATCAACAAATTACTAACATAACACATCGACAAAAATTTATGATACTGGTTGTGAATGTCATTGTTTGCATTTTGTTTTTTTTAGGTTTATCGTTACCATCTATTTAGTCAAATGGTATCATTAGCAGCTGGACGCCTTAAAGACTGTCCTATTAAGACAGACGATTGGAGTTTTGCTCCACTAGCAACACAAGTTGAATTAGGTAATATTCGCGACCTCAGTGTTTCACCTCAGGGTGATTTGTTTATTGCAGGACCTCAGCATGTATGGATTCGTCGGTCAAACGATAATCGCTTATATCCGGTAGCTGGGATCCACCCTACTCAACACAAACAGTTCAAGGTAGATGATGTGAAAGATTCAAAGAAACGTCATTCTAGCACTGATGAAAATGCGATGATGGTTGATTTAGGATTAGTCAGTGAATTTGCATTTGACAGTATCAGCAGTATAGCTGTCAGTTTATTTGGTGAAGTATTTGTGGCCGATAATTCACATAATAGAGTAAGTCTAAAATAACACTAACAGCTTTATTCTTACTGTGTTAATTTCTGTGATATTTTATTCTCCTTAACTATCTATCAACTTCGAAATTGCTTAAATAGCTAAACACAATGCCATTACTTGAGTCGAAACATTTTATGTGTATAAGCAAGCTGTACTACTGTGATGCACGCAAAATGAATATTTGTCTTTGCTAACAACTTGTATGATTGTGTGAATTTCACAGATTGTGATTTTATTACTATAATTAAGTTTTGAGCTAAGATCAGTGGCGTCCAGACCACTCAACTTGTTCAACAGATTAAGCTAGTTGGTTTTTAACAAGCGTAAGCAGTAAAAAAGTATCACATAAAAAATCTAGATAACAGTTACTGTTTAATCTAAAATCGTTCTATTCACTAGTTGAAGCATGAAGAAGAGCAGAATTCAACTATTCTATATTCCATTTCTTGACTTTGATACCAGTTACTTCTATGATTATCGGTAAGCCAATAGTTCAGTGTTGTCATATCTAGTTATCACATTGAGTGTGACGCATTTAAACCGTACAGCTAGCACCGTTTTCTTGCTGATAAGTTTTAGCTAAGAGAAAACAGAAGCCCAGGGCATTTTATCCATCACGTACAGCTGTCTATCATCGAAGAGAAGTTTACAAGGTTTCTGTTTACTTTGCCTAGTGGCTACATAATACCCCTTTTAGATTTCAACTAACATTGAGAACCTGGCCAACTGTTGCATGAAATATTCTGAAACTTGAATTTTTTAAATTTAATCACTAAATATTTATCTTAACCCGGATCGTAAGTGAATAAAAGTCACTTTGCTACTTAGTGTTAGTTAACAAGCTTTATCTTCATGAATCCTAACTGAAACTCAACCTTCCGATTGCCGAATAGCTTTCAACGTTAGCCCGTTTCTAGATTTATTTCACACACTTCCATTTTTATGTCTGTAGTCTCGTTTTTATTGATATCAGTATTTTTATTGTCCTGCTATAATTGATTTCATCGAGTTGTAACTTCACAATCCAATTCAACCTTTTTTTGTACAAAATAGGTATATCGTATACACTATCGATTGCCAGAAAAGTCTGAAACAGGCAACACATATCGCATACTTTACTCACAAACAGATGAAATCGATTCATTCGGTCCTTATGGCCAATTGATTTCTACTGAGAGTGCTTCCACTCAAATGATATCCCATAGATTGGAATATCGTAATAATGAAATAAGTGGTTGGCTTTCACAAATTCGTGGTGATGATCATAGTATTAAATTAAGTATACATCGTGATACACATGGAAATCTTTTACGCCTTCAAACGCCAACAGGTAAAAAAAAAAAATTTGTTTCTTTTACTTTTATTCCTTGGTTGTATTGCGTTGCATCATTTTTTAAACATGCATCTTGAAATTGGTTAGACAACATGAAGTTGACAAGACTTATTCTTGTCGTAGTTTATACACTGTCATAAATCAGTTATTATGTTTTGTGGCATAACTAAATAGATTAACTTTGACAAGACGTAAAGAGTATGCTAACATAACACAAAGATGAGCCACAATAGTACTAGATCAGTTCCTGTACAAAATTTTGGACAGGTCTGACTTAATCATAAAGCTTAGGTCTCATTGAGTAGGGCTGAATTGAAGTTAACGAACACAACTGTAGGACAGTAAATTAAGTGGGATTTTATGACCAGCTATGAATTTAGCCACAAATGAGCCTGGATTTGTATTTGGGTTTATGGTCAAGAAGAACATGTCCTAACATGCCGAATGGCTTTAATTTACCAGTCCTGTTATAATATATTGTTCCTACTCGAATAACCAAAAAATCATATATATATATATATATATATATATATATATATATATATATATATATACATACGAAAAGCCGTTCAGTAGTGAGGTTTAATTCATTTTACTAAATAAATGTAATTTTTAAAAATTTTCAGGTCGTCTGTACAATGTGACACTAGAACCTGGTTCTGGACAACGTATTAGTTCTCTTGTTGATCCAATTAACGGAGGTCTATGGAGATTTCATTATTCATTCGATGGTCTTTTAACTCACTTAAAAAGTCCACAGGACTCTTGTTATACACAATTTCACTATGCTCCTGAATCAGGTCGTTTGTTACACATTACATATCCGAATGCTAAATCTATTGATGTAACTCGTATTGTCAGGAGTCAGATCCCTGTGAATATGAGATCTCAAACACTGGATGAAGTTTCGAATCAAAATACTACACCTATAAGTTTAAGTGATGCAGCAAACTCTTTCGATCAGTTGTCCTCAGGTATGCTTACAAATTATACTAAAGTGTTCAAGTATATGTGATGACATGCTTTGAATACGAATTCATTAGTTAAATAACTTTGTTCTCATGTTTTTGGTGGTATCCTAAGTTGTTAGTAATTTATTGCAAAAGTCATAGTCACTGATCAAGTTATAAGTAAGTTAATTTGCACTTAGTATATCACTGTTGAGGCTTCTTCGACACTACGGTGTGCCTGAGAAAATAGTTAACATCATATGGAATTCTTATGATGGATTCAACTGCAAAATCGTACACGAAAGACAGCTAACAGACTCTTTCGAGGTGAAGACCAGTGTGAGGCAAGGTTGCTTACTCTCACCCTTTCTCTTACTCCTGGTGATCGACTGGATTATGAAGACGTCGACATCTGGAGGGAAGCACGGTATCAGCTGGACAGCTAGGATGCAGATGGACGATCTGGACTTCGCAGATGACCTGGCTCTTCTATCGCACACGCAACAACAAATGCAAGAGAAGACGACCAATGTAGTAGCAGCGTCTGCAGTAGTAGGTCTCAACATACATAAAGGAAAAAGCGAAATTCTCCAATGCAACACAACATGCATCACTCTTGACGTAGATGCCTTGGAGGACGTTAACACCTTTACATATCTGGGCAGCATCATCGACGAGAAAGGTGGATCGGATGCAGATGTGAGGGCGCGGATCGGCAAAGCAAGAGCTGTATTTCTACAATTGAAAAATATCTGGAACTCCAAACAAATATCAGTCAACACCAAAATCAGGATTTTCAATACAAATGTGAAGACAGTTCTACTGTATGGAGCGGAAACTTGGAGAACTACGAAAGCTATCATCCATAAGATACAAGTGTTTATTCACAGTTGTCTACGCAAAATACTTCGTATTCGTTGGCCATCAGCAACAACGAACTTTGGGAGAGAACAAACCAGATTCCAGTGGAGGAGGAAATGAGGAAGAAGCGGTGGAAGTGGATAGGACACACACTACGAAAAGCACCTAACTGCGTCACGAGACAAGCCGTCACATGGAACCCTCAAGGCAAAAGGAAAAGAGGAAGGCCAAGGAACACATTAGGCCGAGAAATAGAGAGAGATATGAGAGGAATGAACAAACATTGGACAGAACTGAAGAGGGAAGCCCAGAACAGAGTTGGTCGGAGAAAACTGGTTGGTGGCCTATGCTCCATTGGGGGTAACAGGCGTAAGTAAGTAATATCACGATCAGTGTCGCAGGTATTGAAGTTGTATCAGTGGAATAATGAACCATAATAATTGTAGTTAATGTTTATAATACAATCTTCCTTGCACTACATAACGTAATCTCAACTAGTTGAAGCAAATCGAGCCACTAAAACGCTTAATTTGGACTAATCAACGACCTCAATGAGCTATTCTTTTAAATGTATATACTGAAACATGCTACAGTTCTTCTATATATATTCCATAAATTTATGTTTTCTGCCAGAATTCTAATTGAACAATATTTTCACTGCATTATGTCTCAATTATTTAGGTAGTGAATAAGTCTAGAAAGCACGCTTCATTGTGTTAGGACACAAACAACTTTCCAACAGCACTTCCGAACACCTAGTGACAAAATATTGTAAATCGGTAGTCAAGACGACAATGATCACTCTATGATGTCTTGTGATATAACAAATAGAAAAAAATATCCCTAGATCGGTTTTCGGATTGATCTTACAAAAACCTGACTCTTATTATATTGACGACGAAATGTTAACTATATAATATTACCAATCTGATGAGATGTATATTCGCATTCTCGTTTATATTGTTGATTTTAAACAATGATAGTGACAACATTTGTTTGCAACCGTAGCTTATTAATCCAAGCATTTAATTTTAATCAGTTTGTTCAGTTGCATTAGGCTTAATAATCTAATTATTTTGAAGTAACCAATCTGTACTAAGCTTTAAAGTATCTGTAGGTAATTTGGTAATTAATGAAAATGAGCTAGGTCATTTTTTAACGTGTAATTTTTTTTAAATGCGACATAATTCAAAACGAATTAAGAGCTTTTAATAACATTGTGTTATTTCAGTAATCATGGTACAAACTACCGAATCGAATAAACATGAAATGGAAATAGACTATGGAGATCCGAACAATCTTTGGAAAGTTCGCCTAGCACAGACTTATCATATTCAAAAGGATCTATATGAACCGGTACAATTGGTTCGACAAATCACGATTCCTGGAAATAATATCAGGAATGCTATTGAGCATACGTAAGTTAATGTTTACATCATGGTATACAACTTTGTAGTTTGGTAATTTGTTTCCTGTTATTTAAGATGACGATCACCTATTTTAAAGCTTAATACTCCGTTCTTGCAAACATCTCTCTTGTAATGAATCCCAAGGATTCATATGTCCCTGGTAAACAAGATTTAATTTTATGTAGCTTGATTACAATCTGATCTACAGAATTAGACCGGCACTAACGAGCTAGACAAATATGACATCGTCATTACTTAATGATTTATCAATATAAACATATCAGTGTTTCTGGACGTCACTCCCTATCTGCCCAAATAGCTCAATACCAGGGTCTTTGACTGAAGCTGGGTAACACGAGTTCGAATCCGACAAGGGTGACCAGTCCTCTTTAGATTTTAAGTATTTCCTGCTGAAGAATGAACTGTAGCACGATATCTAGCTCCTCGTAAAGAATCAATCAAACCTACTACTAATACAGTTAGGCAGTCACATATAATTACAGACTACTTTGTAGATGCACGATTATCTTCCATCATCTGCAAAACGACTCGCTTGAGAGACAAATATTCATGTCAAATTATGATAATATATTTTCAGTTAATTGTCTAAACCATCCATTTGTAGCTTTTTTATAATTTGCAGACAAGTTAACAGGTAGCAACAGCCTCCTAAAATTTTCTAGACACATCTGAACATAATAATATATGCTAAAGAAAAAATTTTTTTCAATTAGTTACCATCATGAATTTTTGTTTCGTTGCAGCTGTCATGTAAACATTTTAAAAACTTAATTTTTTTTTCGCGTGTAGAGATGTATGGACGTATCATTTGAATGATCAAAACAATCCAAAAATACTTGGTACTGCTGATACTTTAACAGATAATGGGGAATATTCCAATTTCGGTATCAACTTTGACAGAAAACCACAAGTTTATCACTTTTTTAAGAATCATTTTCGACGCAGCATTTCAGAACAAAATTATCAATCTAGTTTAGATTCACGTCTTTCTAAACGTCAAGTGTCCAATCCTTACTATAGAAGATTTACTACTCGGTCTGATTATAACAATAATAACAAGAATTATGATAATCTTGATGAAGAAGTAGACTGGCATTATCAGAAGACCCTGACAGTAAGTGACAAATGTCTGTTAAATCTGTAACTTCTTTCTAGTACTGATAATTTCTGAACCTTTTCTTTTATATGCAAAAAATGATAATCGTATCAGTCGGAGCAACCTGAGAGTTGACCAATATAGAAATCGACGTTGCATAAACAGGCTTCAAAAAAGCATGTCGTACTAACATCTCATTGTATACGGACAGGGAATCAATGTTATGATATTTACTTTGACTGGGTTGATAGTCGAGTGATGTTATGATTCAATGTTCTAAATGATTTCATCTTTTTCATGTAAAACCGAAAGAGCCTAGAAAATCTTTGTTTTTTATAAAGCTCTCTTGTTAATTATATTTATTTTGGAATTAAAACATTCGCTAACCAATCCGTCCAAGTGTGATTTTAGCTTTTGTTTGCATTACTTACTTACTCCACAAAAATCAATCATGACAGATAAAATGACAGTGGCTTCACCATCTAACATGATGGTTATAAATGCGACTACCTGTTGGGCATTGATGTTAACTTTTAGAAAGGATGTCACTCTTTGGTCGTGTTCAATCTAGTTCGAAATCCCGTATAAAAATCAAATATTTAGATTCCAGAAATTAATGTTTCTCAGCTTTCATTTGTCTTATTCATATTTATTTATGCATTTTGTTTTTAGGTAAACGGACAAAATCTACTCAATGTAAAATTTAATTGGGCATTACAATTAGAAACTTATCAACACGCTTCAACTGGACACATTCTTTTACAAATTGTCTATAATGCGAATTTTCAACCGATGATTTTTAATGCCTCTACAAATTACTTACAGTCGGCAGGAACAAATGAAATGTCTTCTCCAACAAAATCAGATCATATGCGACCTGCTACATTGACACTTGCATACACAAAGTAATCTATGGATTATTAGTATTACTTACTGTTTGATTTGGCACATTTTTGGTGTATTCACGACTGGATAGTTGAAGGAGAAACCGACTGCCATTGGAGCCTCAGTCAACATTTATCATACATATTACTGTAACATTTAGTGTTTAAAGTAGAATTAATATCTACTTGGTAATTGCATCCTGTAGCTGATGAAATGCTTGGACACATAACCAGTCATTAGAAAGAGGATGATTCAGTTGTTTTCTTATTGATTGAGTCAGAATCCGTGTATAGATTGAGACAATAGTATCCCATGTCTTATTCCAATTCAGTTCTTCAATAAAATAAACTTTGTGTTCAACTGTTTAACTATGGAAAATTTGTGTGTACTATAAATCAGTTAAAAACTTCAGCTACATAAAAAACGAATGGGTTTCCCAAGTAGAATCATTACTATCTATTGGTTTCTCCCCTATGTCTGTTCTATATTTTGAACTCTGATAAAGAGAATGTCGAGTACTATGTGTTTCTATCATTACTAATAAGATGATCTTTGTACTCATGTTGTGCAATGTTACACAGATATTCATAAATAAGATAACCATTCTCTCATTTTTCTCGATTTTCTAGAACTGGACATTTAAGTTCAGTTGAGTGGGGAAATACAAGTTATCATTTTTCCTATGACGTGTTGAATCGATTGAAAGCGGCCGATTTGGGAAGACCTACAGATCCTTTATCATTTCAATATGGAATCCCAAATATTCCATTCCAGGTAAACTCATTACTTTTGAGTTTGAATTTATATTCTAGCTGAACTAGGCAGCTTTTTTTTTGTCTTTTCCGAGAAGCATTCACAGTAATGAGATATTTCTAGTAAATTATCTCCGACTAACTGAGTATGCAACCTATATATGTAAATGAATATTTGTGTTTATTATTTGTTTAAAAAGAACCCCTCATGTGACAGTTACTAGTTCAACAGTTTGTATGATAGCCGACAGAAAAGCAAAACATAGAACAGTAAGTGCATAGACTAAAGTAGTTACTATATAAGTGTACACAAATTAAATATGTATACAGCAGAGCTGTTGAGTACTCAGTTGTGACCAATCTCGTTTTATGTTATTTGAAGTCTGCAACTAGCAATTTGTAACATCTCGTGAATACAACAACAACATAAACAACATAAACTATATTCTATTGTTTGACTCAGATCAACAGTCAGTGTTTGTATTGACTGGTTTGATAATTATTCGTCTTTTATAACCCACATCTACGTATACATCACGGTAGGCTATATGAGAAACATATGTCTTGGCTACATTCCCTGTCCATAATTCTTTAATCTCACTCACTCACTATGGACAGATGAATCGGCTAACAACCATGATGAAAGTATTAATAAAAGTTAGATGCATTTTATTTCTGTTGGCTTTTCGTAATATCAATGACAACATGATTAATGAGAAAAGAATATATTTTACTTTTGGATAACCTAAGATAATGGTGATCCAAAAAAAAAATTCGTAACCTGAGAATGATCATTGAAATCAATGATTAGATTACTAAGTAATTATTGAATTGCAAAGCAGTATCATTTTGTCGTATGAAGTGTTTGTTTTCCTACTGATTCATTTCTATGAGAATTCAAAAATCACATCCCCTCTAATAAATATGACTCCAAGTAAAATGATACCTTGGTTTACGCAGCGTGAGGAAATGCGATCACTTGTATATTTTTTAGGGATCGAAAGTTAAAATGTTCCCATCGAGATTATACCAGATAATTATACCATAAATATAGTCTTCATTATGATACTTTTTCCCGTCCGAAGTATCAATCAAGCAGTCTAGTGCTGAAGTACATTGTGACTATTTTGTTTTTATTAGCGAAAAAATTACTTTACTGACTGACTGAATGAATATTCACGCAACTGACACTGATCTATGATGCACAGAGCTAACTGGTTGTTGTGCTCATCATATAATATAATATAATTGACATATATAATTAATTGTCTGTTCACTATTTATTTAAAATCAATTATGAAAATGACTTAAATTGTTCTGTTTATTTATTTATTTATTTTATTCAGTAAAAAAATGTGTATATTCTTATCTGTTTGCAACTTACAGCCAACCATGGTTTCTGTTAGTGGAGCAGGTCTCTACACATTACTTTATTCTGACAGATTTATTGATACCAATGAACATCAAGAGCCTACGCCATTATCATCATCATTCTCATTATCAAAATCGGACTATGTCGGTCTCGCTGGAGTTATCACGCCAACTGGTCTTAAACGTCAGTTCACTCGAATCAATGGAATAAAAGTGAACCGTCTGATGTTCACACCATGGCTAGATTCACCTGGTCCTTGGATATATGAATGGGGAAGTGATGTTGGTGATTCCATGAAATTCTCATCAGATCATTCGCACTTGCTTCGTTTCATATGGCCAAGTAATTATAGGCGTATATCAATATTTCCTAAGCAAAATTTCATAATTTACGATAAAACATCAATTCGATGGGATTCTAATGGACTGAAACAACCAATTAGTGTATTAAATGCTCCACTTGTACAGTTAACTGATACTGTATCTGGTTTTCGGCTACAATATCAGCGTGTTTTTCAAGGAAACCTGTTACAATCTTTACATATAAATCACCGACTGCCAGGCATAAAAGCTGCTCATCCGAATCTTGGAGGAATTCTGAATGCAAAGTTCACTTATGGTTATGACTTGAATATGAATGTAAGTTTTTTCTGAATAAATACTACTTATTGTATATCAGATATAATGTCACATGTTATTATGTTTTACTTTATACAAACTTCTACGAGAATCACTATAATTACTAACTACTTTAAAAAAAACTCAGACTGCACAGTTGTCTTCTGTCGCTCATGCACCTAATATCTTGATAACGCTAATAATGTAGAATAACTAGTCACACCACTTTGTTCAGTGGTAGACTTTCAGAAACTAACCATATAAGTATTCCTAATCTTCATGATATAATGTTCTGTAAAATTTAAAAACTGCATATTAAAACTATCCTATGAAATCTATGCTTAGCTGTCATACATAATTCAGCGATGACCTCAAAACAGATGAATTTTTATCTGCTGTTTCCACGTTCATTTTTGTTTTTACCAATAGTATACCTACTATACTTGTGTATGTTCTGTTTTAAAGCATGGTTAGAAAAGCTGACAGCTTTAGACCGTAACGATTACTGAAATATTTTCATGTAAGTTCAGCTTTTTGTGAACCATTTAGAACTGGTGTTTTGAATGACCTCCCTACGAACCATGTTTTTCATTTTGTATCAGTTGTATTTCCGAAAAATTTTATCGATTTCATTTTAGACATTTCAAATGAATCTTTTCATCGATGATCTAAAATCAAGATAAAATCAAGATAATCTATTCATCTTGTGGAACTTTGATTTTCTCCTCATTAATCATCGATGACATACGATAGAAAATTGGATATAACTCTGTGTACATAAAAATGACACTCGTTAAACTTTACCTAATATTCTTTGATTTATCAATTTCTTTACTTTCTAATTTAGCTTGTCAGCATTCATACATCGTTGTTTGTACGAACTGATGAAGACGATTTCGGCAATACAATTAATCCTGATGATAAGACAGTATTGAATGAAGAATCAACAACTCGATTAGATTCATTGACTGGTCGTGTATTAACCATGAATGAATTTACTATCAATCATCAATCCTCTTCATTACGTATAACATATAATTTAAAGAATATACAACTTTATCGTCAATGGGATGATCGTCAACGTATTATACAATGTGTATTGTATGCAGTACGTAGTTCATCTTTTTTCTTCTCCCCTATTTGTGCTTTAAAATACGTCATAAATTTGATTTTATTAAAAAGTAATTACATTTTTCCATTGTTAGAAAAAAAGTCCAATCAGAGTATACACATTCACACAATTACACTTTGCAATGAAATCATGAATGAATCATTTGTTAGACTATCATTAGGAACCTGGAAGCAATGGTAGGCCATTCGGTTCTGGCATGGGACTCATCAGCAGTACGGATCCGCTGGTGGATGTCGGCTCAGTGGTCCGAAGACCACCCAGTGTGTCCAGGTTTCTAATGGTAGTCTAACAAATGATTTATTCATGATTTCAATGTAAAACAACGATCTCCGTAATACTATAATCCAATAGCTTAATGAACTGATTTTTAGTAGACATTAAATGAAACTTAAGACAAGGAATACATTTTTGTTTCGTCATACTGTTTTGAGATTCATGCATTAAAAAAAAGGCATTTCGTTATATCTCTTCATCATAGTTTCGAGTTTTACCATCTTTTCCTTACGACATTCACCTGAATTTATTCGCATATCTAAAGTTAACTTTTGATCCGTGTCAATTAGGTCGATACGTATTCTTACTGTTATTTCTGTGGATTCAGACTTTCTAAGGCATCTAGTATTTTTAAATTTTTGTCTATTCATCAATCGATTTTGGCTCATGAAAACTGTCTTAATCTCATTTCGAAAAACTTCAAACTGACTAATAATCTATCTTTATAAGAGCTCAATTTACAAGCATAAATCTCTGAATCTCTTGATAGAAGTGAGTATACTAAGCACCAACCACGTCTGTATTACTCTATGGCTATGAACCGTAGACTATTAGAATAGAAGATATGCGTAGGATGCAGGTTTTTAAACATAGATTTATCCAAATATTTGCTTACGTTTCGTAGAGCGACTGAGTAAGACAAGTTAAGGTACGGTATACTTTAACAGACAAAGATAGTAAGTTAGGCTGTGAATATACATTGACTGATTGGAACGTGTTGTGTGTGCCCGATCACTGGCCACCTCGATGAGTGATGTTAACTGGTGTGGCAGTAAGTTGAGAGATAGCTGGGTGCAACCAACCAAACTAAGATGTTTCATCCGTCCATGAAGTCGCAGACAGTACCAGCAAACCATCTCTGGTAGTGATACTTGAAACGGCTCAATTATTCTCATCAGTCTTAAAATTTATGTATTCATCCGAAAATCCTTTATTGCTCTAAATGTTCGATTGACGAAAATGTACAGATTATTTCACCCTTAAAGTATTCCGTGCTTGGATCGATCTTTTGTAAATAAGTTACTTAATCTTAATGAATCTAAATGCATACTGCCTGATATTGTAAGTAAATTGTTAAGTTTGATTTTCAGTTGAATGCATTAAGTTAAACCTACTACTCTTAAAACACAACTGAAAATCTATCTTTTTGAATCCTGTTGAGATTTACTTTTATGAAAGCGACAACCTTATCAAGGATATCTCGAGCTGTATAACTATATGTTCTTATTGTACTTATTGTCATTGGTACAAAATATTAAATAGACAAATGCCGACTATTGATTGTACACTTTTTCAGAGATTGATTGCTAACTTTATTACAAGCAGGTTGCTTGTACTTATTTGTTTGGTAAGGGCATAATTTGTTAACGTTTCCGATATTTTTTCTTCTGTTGAGTAGCATAATAACAGACGTGAATTGTTATATAACTTGTCATTATCATATCAACCAAACGCCTTACAAGCATTACAACAACGTGAGGAACGTGAAGGTCAAGTACCACGATGGATCACGTTTATACATGGTCCAGGTGGACGTTTAGAAGCTGTGGATCGTGAGGAAGCTGGCACAAGCTTAAGATCACATAGTCAGTTGATTTACAATGCTGAAGGACGAATAGCACATCTCCGTATAGCTACATCAGATCCTCAGCTACCATTGAATGATCGATCGGAATCTGGATTAACAAGTCGTTCAGAAGAACTACAATTCATTTATGACTCAAGAGGTTTATTAGCGAGACGAGGCAATTGGTACTATATTTTTGATGAAGACGGTTTCCTGATAAAACGTCATTTACACAACCTTTATATTACAGATCAATTTGCTTACAATAGTAAAGGATTGTTGATATGGGCCGAGCGTACAATTGATAAAAGTGTTGATTCATCCTCCATCAATAATTTTGCTTCAACATCATCGTCATCATCACCACTGGATCAATGGGCTTTAGAAGATGATGCAGGTTTAAAGCGGCCTTACTCAGTTCAATTTATTTATGATTCTGAAGATCGATTGATAGTTGTGCGTGATACTTTACTTGTACGAGATTCAGTCCAATATTTCTACGCTGATCCTAAACATCCTACACATGTAACGCATATTTTTAATCACGGACGTTTGAAAACGATCCGACTGTTATATGATCCTATACATGGTCATGTATTCGCTTTAGAACAGTATGATAATGGTGGTTTAAGTACAAATAATGATAAAACAAACTATCTAAATTCTAATAGTATTCCATCTCCAATGAACTCAGTTGATGATAATCAACTTCATCATGATTCTTCTAATTCGGCACAAAAACGTGTATTTTTCATAATTACTAACCATGAAGGTAGTCCAACTGCGGCATTTTCTGAGAATGGAAAAGTAAGTTTAAGTTACTGTCTTTGTATCGGTATTGTTTTCTCACATTAAAGTTAGTACAAAACTGGGAACATTTTCACAAATACAAATAAGGGCTTGGTAGTGATATATTTTTAAACCTAGATTCAACTTTCTATATCTGTTGAACGACACAATCTTAAATGCGAGCATATATATATATATATATATATATATATATTCAATTATTTTCTACTTAAAAATATAAGTTAACACTATCTAATAAATAATATAAATAAGTACCAGTATCTTAAAATTGGTATGTTTTCTGCGTTTGATCACATTACCATACAAGATGATACATTCGTCTCTTAATCATTAGTATAATTCTATAGGTACATCGATTTGTTGTATACTTATCTACGTTAACTCTCCGGTGTATTGTTTATTTTTTGTCTTAACCTCAGAACTGTTTCGTTATCTCACTACTAACTCACAATAACGTATTACAAAAAGAATTATACTGAAATATGCCGACAATAATACCAAAGTACTTATAAGATTCCTTAGGTGACTCTAACTTGTCTAGTAGAAAATATGCAAACCAATCAATAGTAGTAGGTTGTTACTTTTGAATGTATACTAATGTTACTGATTTATAATAAGTTTTCATTATAATTTATTCACAATAATTCGTTTAACTATGTATACTTAAAAAAAATGACGTGAACTATTTTGGCAACTCTACACTTTTTTTCTATTGCTGTGTGTATTAAAAGCGCTCAATAGCTTATAGTACATTAGATGATAGACTAAGCTAAGTCATCATTAAATTAATCAAAGAAATGTATGCATTCATGTTATTCTTTTTTAAATATTTTTTCTACTATTCCTTCAGTTGGCATGGGCTGCTGAATATTCCGCTACAGGAAGTCGACGTTTAACATTATCTAGCCGCAACAATTTCTTCACACGTGCCCTTATTGAAGAAGTTGATTTACCACTGGGTCAGGCCTCGTGTATTACTGATTTCCATACAGGATTTCTTTTCTGTCCACCAATTAATCGTGCATATGATCCTCTGGGTGCAACATTTACCAGTCCGGATTGGCGTGGCCTTGTTTCTACCCGACTTCCGAATGTTAAACGTGATCCATCAGTATTAGATACTCATAAATGGGGTCTGACTGAACAAGAAGCGTTAGGAATTGGCCCAAACGGTCTCTTTGCAGAACTTCGTAAAGCTATGACATCGCCTAGTTGGTGGCTTAGACGGGTTGGTTTCAATGTGGACAATTTTATGAAAACGTTTGATACGTATGAAGGAAATGTAGATGACAGAAAAAATTCACCGAAAAATTCACTGCCTTTATTTCCGAATGATATGGCATCCATACACTCATTTAGTCGCACTCATAACCAAGGTTATAAACAGCTAAATAGCAAGTTTGAACATCTTAGTATGCTGAAGTCTAGTCAGTTGACTCCTGGTGGATTACATGGTAGTGGATTATCAAGCTTTCTTCTTGACTCAACAGATGTTAATGATGAAATATCTTTGGCTCTGATACCTTCAAACACAATGTTTGGACCCGAAGTAAGTTAACAGTAATTTATTATTAGAATTATGTTTATCTAATTAAAAAGGATTCTCTATCACCTAAGACTGAATCGTTAACGTCTAAATATCACTTTAGTTTCTCAAGCTTTTCTATCTCTCAGTATGATACACACATCATATCAGAAACCTTCGCATAGTTTATCACAAAGTTACACAGTAATTCCATGTAAAATCACCATACTGAGTGTTGAAATCGGGAGTATTTTCCATGAATTCAGTTTTCGAAGTGATAGACGACAGAATAACTTACTCTCTGATTGTTTGAATGTTTACTGACTGTTTCTATGCCTTCTTTTTTATTATCTTTAGGTTGGTTTTGTAGTTGACGACGTCAATGGACTCGTTAAAGTGATCTTGATCAATCAATCGCAACCAACTAAAACTCGCTTCCAGTCACCAATCGACGGTTCACTGGGAGCAAAACTAGCCTCTATACTTGTATCAGATACAAACCTTGTAGATTGGTGGAGTTATTCTAAATCATCCTTCTCCTCTTCCTCTCCATCATCATCATCGACAACAACAACACAAACAGCAGTACCACACCTCAGTAGTGCGCTGTTCATTCAATTATTTCTATCAACTAAAAAAGATTTTCATTCTACAGTTAAACAATTAACTGCATTAGGTTTACAATTACCAATGCATGATCATGTTCATGGCTTCAACTTAACAATAATGAATACAAATGAAAAATACAAAGAATTATGGATTACACGATATAATTTACAATGGAGAATAAGATTTTCCAATTCGCAATCTCCATTATCGCCAACAACAGCTTGGTCTGTGCTAGCTAGTTCAACGATTGATGACGCCAAGAAACGTGGTGAGACGTTAGCTTGGTCGAATGAAGTCAAATTAATTCAGCAATTCATTTCTACACCCACATCAAAAATTGACCATCTTAATATGAATCAAAACGATTTTGTCAATGATAAACTGACATCAAAGTATATTTTGGGATTTAATTACCCATGGAATAGGCATGAAATCAATGAACTGGTACAGAATAACACTGTTACAAATTTCCATTGGATCCCAACAATAGATTCTCTACAATTCTCATCTTCTCCCTCATCTCCTGACAGTTCTGCTTTATGCAGATTATATGACCATTCTAGCATGTATCAGATACGACCAAATGTATTGAATAAACACAAAGAAAAGGACTTGAAAAACTAAGCAGACAGTTTATGCTTCACTGTATATTCTAATCAATACTTTTCAAGGTTAGTCTATTAATCACATGTTAGTCTGTTTCGATGTTCTGTTTATCTAAATAGTCAAGTTAGAATTAAAGTGATTTGTTGCACGAATTACTAGCCTAAAAGGCACAACTAAGCGGAACTGAAATTCGAAATTCTATCTCGATTTCCTTTAGAAGATAAAATATCCAGACCACAATATGTGGTCTACTTGACAATGGGAAACAATATTAATAATGCTAGTAGTACCAAAGCCATGCGCAAAAATGAGAAGCAACATCATAACTTGACTACATCGATAACGCTGCTTAGCCAACTCTTAATGGTTTAGTTAGCGAATTATCATTCCGTTTGTTTATGAGATTCGATTTAAGGCTTTCTATTTCTAGTGAAAATCATGTTGCCATTCCTATATTATGGAAATCCAACAGCAAATTCCTTCTTGCCCTAGGCATCTTGCTACTGTTGAACTTCAGTTTAGCGTTTTGAGGAGACTAGACAATCCTCGGCTGCTGGGAATGACGTACACTGCTCCGATATTTCACTCTCCAGTGAAATTCCTGTACATTGTTTACTAATTCTACGGAAATTCTGCAGATACCAACTTGATATGAATTATTTATTTGAAAAATGTATATATTAAATGTACTAGTGATTATAACCTTCATATTGTTTTGTCAAGAACAATTATTCACGAATTATACATGTGTAGTCGGAACTATGTTATCTTCTATTTGTAAAGCTAGCTCATTTCTAAGAACAGGAAAACGATCGAAGTTCTTGCAATGTCAGTTCAGTCAATGAAGATATAAATTAAGATGTAACTAACATAATTTTGGAATAATTGACGGATACTTTAGTCGATCAATAAATATTTTTTTAATCGTTGTCTTAATAACGGTATTTACTATTATTATTGGTAATATTAGTAGTTGTTGTCTCGGAACACTATAGTATAATTGATAAATAGAATATTATGACAAATGATAGGTCTTTCATTATGGTTATTTTTGAATTGGTCCCTGAACAATTAAATTTTTGTTTGATTTAACTGTAAACGGTAATATTACCCTAGGCAGATGAGCGAAACATCAGAGTCTAGATGATACATTATGTAATACAAGTAGAGTTTTAAGTAGCCTAATGAATGCAGTCGCAGAATATTCATGCCATAAATTGGGCAGAAAAAACTCTATATTACTGGAACGAATAAGTAATATGTCAGACTATTCTTAATTGTAGTCCTCTTTTCAAGAATACTAGACCTCAAAAATAAACGAATTAACTCAGTAAACAAAACACTCAAAAACAGAAATTTTTCCTCAAAGAGAGAAAAAGAAGTGGAAAATTACAATAAAATGGTTTATTTAAAGTAGTCATCTACAATCCCAGTCAAAAGCAAAGCTGTCAAAATTATTTCGATGAGTAAGGCAGTTAAATTCAATAGAAAGTCTCCAGACTAATTGACAATTCAGTATGAGCATAGTTTTGGTACTCAAAGTAGTCATTCAAAAGTTCTGTCTTTCTACAATGTTATTATTGAATGAGAGTGATATAAGACGTCTTTTGCCTTTTCCTATCAGGCTGTAAGTTTAAAGCTTCACTGTTGGCCTTACCTTCACACCACAGTCTTCCATTCCAATTAATATGTAGCGCGAGATGTAAGTTCCAATAGTCCTTTTTTCTCAGTCGATTTTATCATAATCATTTTATCTTGTTAAAAACACGTTTCACGTAACTTGTTGATTTGCTATTTAAAAAAGTGGAAACAGAGATTTCATTAGAACGCTTGGTTTCCGCTATGCATTTATTTAGTGATATTTTGTAGAAGAAAGCGGCGAAAGTGTGCCTTCTTACTTCTTTTTGATGCCTTGCCTGAAAGACACAACCATTATTAAATAGTTCCTGTTTTAAGTTTGTTCCGTTTGTGCATGATTAACAAGAATTGTTTTCAACTAAAAAATTGATACTTCCAATTATATACGATCTGCCAAATCGGGAACTTTTTAACTCCGGAAAGTTGTAAGCAGTTGACTGACTATGAGGGACCAGTTCGTAAGATTTCAATTTCTCAAACTAATACCAATATGTTTTGCGACTGTGGTAAGAAGCATGATATTGCCTCTGTACTCCAAGTTGTTCAATATGGATCTCAGTCAATAAATGGGATATTGTTCGGTTGTTGACTCCACTATATGGAGTTTTTGTTTTAATCACTCACTTAGTCAGCTGTCGTCAAAAAAAAAATTCACAAGAACTCTTTCTCTAATCGAACAATCAGTCACAATCTGCACCTTTAATTCGATTACAATTGGTAGACGATATTTTACTGTCATTTTGCATACACATTAACATTTGTTTGTTTTTTATTTCTATTTTTTAGTCAAAGATAAAATGTTGTGGTGGAAACTAACACTGTTAATGCAAAGAAATATCTTGCAATAATTCTCTTGATCATAGTTACAATCTCTCATTTTGTGCGAGCATTTATTATTCCACAACCTATGTTCAACTATTTCATCGTCTTTCATGATTGTTTCTCCTTCTCCAAAAATTAACAATCTACCTATATATATATAATTTTGAAAGAGAATTACAAAGTGACAGTTTACGAAACAAACAAAATGCAACTACTATCCACCCCTGGTATCTTTAGCATCATCGTCTCTACCTGTGAATTTGTTACTTAATCAGTGCAAATATTTTCTTCTTCTTTATATATATTCCTTCTGCGCTGAATGAATGTGTTCGCTGTAACCACAACCCGTACTCATATAGTGTGTATATGCTTTTTTGTTCTGAAAAACCTTTTTTTTGAACAGCAACAATGTTTTTATTCATAGTCATAATAACGATGATGATGTTGTTGTTGCTGTCTCCATGTTCTCCTGGCATTCATTCATAGCCTAAAAAAAATAAAAAGTTGTTTCCAGTGATTTCATTTCATTGAGATCTCTTGTTGTACAACTAGAGAGTTCTCTCTTTTAATAGTTTTAGTAATGCGCTGTGCTCTATGATGAACACGCAATGCAAATTGATATTTTTTTATTGAAACAATTGTCATTATAATTATTGGAAAATTAATTGATTTAATTTTATTGTTATTGTTTTAATGACGGCATTGTATTTTAATTATTCACTGAAGTAGTAGTATATGTTGATATGCTAAATTGTATTCACTTGTTTTGTTTTGTTTGGTTTTTTTTAATAATTACCGACCCTTGGTAAATATCACAGAAAGCAGAAACAGAATATTTTCTCATTGTTAATAATAATAATATTGTGTACAGTGTTTTGTGCTTGGTCACCTTGTAATTTCAAGTTATTTTATTGAGATTACTTTACATTTGAATGAATTTTATGTAAACAAAAAAAAGAAAAATCATCTAGGTTTTCGCTTACGGATTCATACACATTCGAGCACCACAGATGTACACATGCACGATACACTATAGTTGTATATAGAGGCTATGGACAATGTAATAAGGAACTTGTTATGTGGAGTTTTATCATGTTTTCTCGATTTACATTCTGTTGTTCTTGTGCTATCGACTACTACTACTACTACTACTACTACCAGTACTACTCAGTATACATTACACAAAACTACATAAGCAGGTATGTTGTTAAATGACTACTCTCTTCACTCATTCATCTTATTCTTTCTGATTTTTTTATTTTGACAGTCTATGAATCCAGGTTTTCAATTGTATGATTTCGATAGTCGTTATTTGTACTAAGTTTTTTTCTTTTTTCGTTTTTTTTTTGACTTTTTGCTTATGCCTACGTACTTGAATTATTGATTACAAAGAGGATTACTCTATTTTGTCAATATTATTATTATTATTATTATTATTACATTGTCACAAGACAGCAGAATTAAATAGTAATGTAATGTAAAAAGTACTCATCTCATGTGTATATGTTTTTTGTGTAATTAGGTACATACATGTCTTCTCGATTTGTGAATCTATCTGTACGGTCTGGTTATCTTATTTTACTAACCTATAGTATACATGAAATGTGTATTTAGAATAAGTAAGATCTGCTGTTTTCGGCTTTTGCAGTCTTCTACCTCCTGCTTATCTTTTTTTTCTTATCGAATTTACTTTTCTTATTGAACAAACGCTAATTCATCGCATCATATATAATAACATTTTTATCGATGTACACTTTGTTGTAATAAATATAGTCTGCATGCACTACCATTATTATTATTATTATTATACACCTTTTAAAATACTGAATTATGAATGAATTAACAATCATCATTTCATTGTCTTATTGGTTCTTCATATTTCTGCTTCTGTTTATTTTTCATGCTTGTCTTAGGAAACAAACAAAGAAAGAATGGAATTTTAGCTTGTATGTATATCTTGTCTCTCTTATTTTAATGTTGGTTTCTATTCTCTTTGTACTATTTATGCGTATACACTGATTTTCCGATGAATTATTATTACTGCTTATGCATATAAACAAAAAATGTTTTCTCATTCAAATAGATTGCATAATTCGTTTGCCAAATTCTATCCAACGTGGTAGTTATGTTATTGCTAATGGAAAATAATGATAATTTTCTAACAGCAGTTGCACTTGATTACTCATTACTCATTAGTGGTAGGTTCTTTGAAATGATCCTGTACTTGTTTTTACCGTTGAATGATGACTCTCGCCTGGTTGATAGTGTTAGTTCACTTGCAACACTCATCAACAACAACAACAAAAACCCAGCTAATTCTCACTAAACAGAGATATATGAATTAGACAACATTGGTCATTGTTGTTGTTGATTATAAATTAAACAGTCAGACATAGTCGTCAATTTAGAACTTGGCAATTCATAATATCTCACATAGGCATATCTAAAAAATCATCAAAATAAAGTGTTCTATTCTCAGATAATGTACATAACGGCTTACATAAAACTATATATACATACTATCTTTCATTGTTTACAAACACTAAGCATCGTCGCATGTTTTGCTTCAGCTTACGCTTTATCTAATTCATAGTCTTTAATTACAGTCATAATATTTGATTAAGACATTAGTTTTCAGATATGTAACTCAGGCTTAGCGAGTACCCCTCCAATAAACTCAGAATAACTCGTTATTCCAGCAAAAATAAATCTCTTGAATCAGAAGTAGCCTTCTGAAAAGCATATCAAAAATGATATTTAGATTTTACTACCTTTGTGTTACGTGAGCCGATATATTCTCCCATAATCGATCACACGTATTTGTAAGTAAACTAACGCTGTACTGACAACAACTTCTTTTTCATACTAATTACGATTACGAGGAAGTTGTAATATTATTGCGGAAGTTTATTTGTTTAACCTCAGTGCAAAATACTCACATAGTTTATCATAAATAAGCGCTTACGTTTCAACCAGAAGAATTTTGATGTGACTAATAGTATATGGTCAATTAGTTGTACGTCAAATCAACTATATCAATGTCAGACTATGGTATTTTAAGTTGAAGTAGTAGTATCAATTTGCATAGTTGGTTAATCAAAAAAATGGAAAATAGAATGACTTCATATTGCTTTCTTGTTCTTGAGAAACAAGCACACAAAAAATCCAGTTTTTATCACTGGAAAGTTTCCATTACTTACTGAACGATTATAGATCTGGTGATGGTCGTCACTGCCAGACAGTTGATCAGTTCAAGCTAGCAGCTTCTGAACAAATATTTTATTATTCCAACATATTTCATCAATGAAGCTCACTCATCTCCTTTCTTACAGAAATACCCTCTGTTAGATTCCGTAGTGAGTGCTTTACTGGTGTAAATGTGTTTCTAATTGATTAAATGCTAACTGATTGACAACTGAACCATGTAATGTGATCGACGAAACGATAGTCGCCTACAATGTTGGACCTATAAATGTATAGTAATCAATTAATGACCATCTCTAGTATCGATGACAGCCAAAAGACAAAACAAATGAGTTTTGAATTATTAGCTGAACTTATGTGCCAAAACAGGGAAATAAAGTTATATAAATGATGGCCAAACGTTTGACAGCAAATATGGTTAATCAAGGATGGAAAGAAACATCGTTAAACGACTAGCCAATAAGCTCTTAATACTGAGATAAACACTGGGTTTCTGACTGTTGTATTTGTTCACTACTCCAAACACAGACTCCCAAAATGATGCACTATTAACAACACGATTAAGTTAAAAATTAAATTAAATTAACGGTCTCTAAGCTAACCTTTCACTAACTATCAAATAAACGGTATACGCCTATATTTTGATAGGCAACAGAAATGAAAGGTTTACAAGAAAAGAAACATTTAATATCAGTCTATAACCAGTTACCATATCAGTATTACTAGTTCCTATTGTATTGCAATAGATTCTTCACTCATCGAAAACATGAAGGCCTTTAATGAAAGAAATGGCAAATGGTTGAAACAATCTGACAAAGATGTCAAATAGTTCGAGTTATAGTATCGTAGTGATAAATTAGTTCAACTAAATAGTATGCAGGTCATCTAGTTAATTTTCTAAATATAATGGTGTAAAATATTTTACCAAGCTCACTGCTAGATGAACTAATGCTAGGCATCAATGATAAGAAACAACGTACGTGAGAAAATACCACATCTCAGCATAGCATTGCAGCTATTACAAAACAGGTTGAACAGCACATGAAATATCAAATAACCTAGTGGTAAGATCACTAAACAGCTGCATAAACAATAACAAGAGACCAGCTCATACAAGAAGCTGGATAAAACAACCAACTTATGATTTGGACCAAATCAGCGGCAACCTACGTGTGGAATAGACAGATAACCCAACAAGGACAAGACTAACAAATGAAGATAATCCGAAATTCAGGGGAAAGAGTGACTTAATCTACAAGCGTATCAACAATAACCCGAAAAATGTTTGCTTTGATTGCGAAAAAAGAGCAAACAACAGAAATGATCATCAAGTACAAAAAACAAACTCACTACCAGATGACAAGAACGAATGTCCATTAGAAGACTGCACGAAAATAAACAAAACCAGTGGATGGCTCAATCGACATATCAACAGTTCTTGCCATCCTCTACTACCACAAACGCAACAAAACTCAAATGTAACTTCGGTAACAGCCAAGTCACCTACAAATATCAACAGAGAAGCAAATAACGCCCGACACCAACGTTTCTGTATCGGATGTAACAAAAGGCAACATAGCCGAAAAGGAATAGTAGACCACTGCTATGTGATACATAGATGGCCAGATATCACCAGACAAGAAGTATGATCAAGGATACAAAAAGCCTCAAAACCTGCAGAAACAACTATTGCGCCCCTGAAGTTGTACCATACTTAGAAGTTTGTCTCTTACCCAGAAGAGCCAATCGGCTTCACCAACTAGTTTGGCTGGAAGGGAGCGCCAGGTTTTCAAATTATCTTGCTTATATATCGTAAATCAAGTAGATAGGTACTCCTAACTACAACTTTTCTATTAATCCTTGTAAAATTCACCTTTGTATCTTGACGGTATCTCCATAGAATTCAGAAACCTACTGACGCTCTACACTCATTTAAGACGAAATAAATAACTGAATAAAAGAATCAACCAAAGTCATCATAATGAACAAAAACAATTCCCAATTTATTTCATTCACTAAATATGGCCTACTTCACTCCACTGAACGTCTATAACACGTTTAAGCTATCAACAACAAAGGGTGATTGATCAAGTGTTGTAATAATTTCATATCATATTAAAAAAGAGGGTCAGTAAAGTTATTGATCTGCATTAATTTTAAACACGCGGATATAATTTGGATGAATAGCTATTTAAATTCCAGTCTAGATCTTTTCGTGTAAGGAACGGCACTGGTCAAGATATTTAATGACTTATAGTTCTGGTTTTCATTCCTAAGGGAAGTGAATCTGCACTGATGATTCCTGTCAAAGTATCATAAAATGTATTACTGCTGCCACTAACTTTAATGTCATATTCTTTCTATAGAATAATAGTTGGGCTGACTAATCGTCATCTTTTCATATTGGTTTAGATTTTTTGATAAATCTGTCGTCATTTATGACTTGTTAACCAGTAGGTTTCACCTTTTTGATGATTTCCTTCTGGTCAAATAGTCATGTTAAGATCAACTGCAGCCTATTAGCTAAGTTTAGTCGATCAAACACATTCATTCGTATTTGTTGTCCGCAACTCAAGAGCAATAAACAAATTTTTTACCAGAAAACCATTGAAATGACATAGATTTTTTCCTGCAATTGGATCTCAGATGATGTTTAACATTTCCCTGAAATCTATTCTATTTACAGTCATAGCTTAAATTTTTTTACATCTCTATTCGAGTTTAATTATACTACTTTTACATCATTTCGCCTTTTCAAGCTATAATATATGATAAAATGGAAATTATTCTCTTGATTTCATAACATTAACTTATAAAGTATTTGAATTTGATTTGAATTATACTAACTCATGACAATCATTTAATGTAACTTATGCTCACAATGGAACAATCAAAAACCTTTGGTTTATTCACGTGTGATTTTTTATCGATATGAAGAATAAAAAGTATGTTTTAAATAAAGCATGTGATCGTATTTTAGTGACTTCTGACGACGATACATATAAGAAAAAAAAAATCCATGTTTGTTTGAAATTGACAATAAACATTTTCATTATTCAACGTATTTGTTGCAAATGATTTTCTCAACACCAGTGATAGATATTTTTTTAATAACTATGTCTCAAGCAAATTCGCACTTAACCAACCACAAGCGCTGCTTCTACTAATTCTGAATAATTCAACTGAACAACAACTACCAAGATGCATGCAACCTTTTTACTTTTCATGATCACTTGAATGCTATCGATTAAATTAATCTCTACTGGAAATAATAATTATGTGCTAGAAGAAAAGTTGATAAATCTGAATTATTATTGCTCGTAATATAGATGATGTATGGAAGTGAAGAGAAACAATCAAAACTTTTTAAAATTCAGGAAATTATGTAGACACTTACAACAGGTTTATATTTCACTGTCAATAACCTTAAAATGTTACGAGTTCACTGCAAACTAATTTAAAGATCTAAAAGATGGTCAGAGTTGCTGAACGAGCTATCTAATCTGAGAATAAATGACGCGAATAGCTTATTTATCCAGTAAAAAGCAAACGGAAATCGGTGGTTTTACAAGTGGCAAGACTTTAGCTGAAATTTCTCTAAACCTTTGACCAAAATAACCCAAGATTATTTAGCAGACGTCGATAACACTGAGCATATCTAGTTTACTCAATAGTTTAGTTCAATAATATCACCACTGATTTATATTGTATGTTTATGTGATATATATATATATTACGATTTACAAAATCATATCGAAAAACTAAACCAAGTCCACCTACCAATTACTACGATTTGTAGATCGATAAGCTTAACTTTACATATCTCCCTCCAGTTCACCTAAATTATAAAATTTGTTATACATTTGACTCTGTTTATACTAACTTCACATGAAATCAATACATTATTGGCAAACTCTAATTATTTATCAGCTAACCAGTCATCAGGTAGACCAATCAAATAATTAATTCAATAAGGACGTCTTTTTTACATCATTGTAAAAATATAGGTGTGGCATTTATCAAATCAAATTCCTGTTAATTCAATAGAACGGTGAATTAAAATGCAGTTAGTGAAGCTGCTTTAACTACGAATACAGTTTTAAGTATCAGAATGATAAAAACAAATTAGAAATGTCTTAACTGTACAACAACCATCACTGATTTCATATGATCAAATCCTCATCACTGACAGATGACTTTTTATCGATTTTTCATTGTGTTCATGGGCTTAAGTAGCTGAATATCAACAACATTCTCATTGTCGCTAAGTGTTTCGTATCCATTACTTCTGGTCACTTTTTAATTTATTAAGAGGGTTTGTACTGTATATCAATGATTTTTCTCCATGGACCTAATCCCAAGCCTCAATTTTTATATTAGTGTTTTTCACCCAGAATATCAGGTTACGGTACAATGGATATGTTCGTGTCAGACAGTTGAGAATAACTCTAGCCTATGTGATGTTATGAGGTTCGAAAAAATTAATATTAGACTACTTCTGAATTGTTTGTAACTCTTCAACAGTGAGTGATCGTTTTCAACCTTCAGAGCCTTATGTTGCGAATTACCGTTTAGGAGCCTATCGTGTCTTACTTTTCAATAGACAATTTCACATAGCTTCCTTAACCAACCAGTTTACATTAGGGTCGAAATTTTCGCGATCATATTTCCCTCTATTTTTTTAGAAAATGATCTTAGAGACTACCCCTAGATCAGTGAACGTTGTGTGATATCATATATCTAACTAGAAATAGATCGCACCTTCCGTCCTACTTGTAGTTTTTTCAATGGTATTTCAGGTTGAAGAATCATTTCATCAAACAAGTGTTATTCTACTGATCAAACACTTTTTATACAAATAACTGTTTGAATCCCCAAAATAAGTGCTATCGTCTGGAATCGATCAAGTTGAGAATCATTAATTGGTTTTGTAATTCACTCATCAGTCCGACCACATTAGCCATTTTTATTATTTGATTAGATAAATTAAGGCATCATAACAGTCTCAGAGAATCCGATAAGAAATGATTTTTATTATAGTAATCTGAAGATTTAAACAGATTTTGGTTAACTCTATCGCGATGATTTTCGCAAAACAGTTGAATGGTAGTTAATATCAGAACGATCCTTACAGTTATCACAGACGGAAAACTATATGAATTTTTTGGATTGATATCAAATGCTTAAATTAAATATGACTGATTGATAATTGCTCACAGATGCCAACTTATTGACCCAAGTCCACAACGAATGGATAACAAAAATATGGAATAACTGTTCATCGAAATAAGTCATTTCATTCCATGTAATTAATTACACACATACATACAAAATATTATGCAGAAATATACACGATTAAAGTTCACATAAAACGTCAGCGAACCTTACATAATTAGTCTGGTAAGTCATACATTAGCCAGCAAAGTTACGGCCTACCCAACTACTCTCCCGTGAAAAGTTAATAGAGCGTCCGTATTCTTGAATTTCTTCGCACTATATATTTCATTTTCTTCCCAGACAGTAGAGATAGGGATATCATAAAACTGGTAGAAATCTGTCAATAAAATAATTTCTTGACTAAGTAATCATGAGTGTCCTTCTCACTTTCCTTCCGGGTTCCAACTGCATGCTGTATTTTGAAGTGTTAAAGAATGCGAAGTTAGTGTTTTTTGAAGTTAGACCAGTGTTTTGCGTTGGTTCAACAAACAATTCCTCCATCGGGGACTCATAGACTTTACTAAAACTTCCTGTTTTTCTTTACTCTGTAACTCAAAAGACCACTGTCAGTCGAACAAGGGCTTGTTTCTTAACACTGATTGATTGAACAGGTGGAAAAATAACATTTGTTCAGTTCATTATCTAAATCATCCTGAATACTGTTTTCTGAAACGTTACCCGATTTATTTCTTCATTATTTATCATTTCATAATTCTCATCAGTTTTAGTACTAATCACAACTAAGATTTGTGATTGCAATTCACGGTTTGACTATTTCGGTTAATTTTACCTCAACATTCCATTGAGTTGTATCCAAAGATTAAGGATCTGATTTCCTCTAATTTTTTTTTAAAATTGATAACCACGACTGCCAACATTGAAACGGAGAAAACCAGGAAGAATTAGAAGCCTGTTTTTTCATAGTTTAGAATCCCTTCTCAATGATATTATTCAAATCTATGGTACTAAATGGATGATTGTAACTCAGCTCAGAGAACCAAACACCACCACCACAATCATCCACCCGAGCTACAAATCTTCTTCACTATCTCATAATTGTAACTTAGTATATTGTAGTGTAGAGGGTTTATTACAATAATGTTGCCATACTTTTATCCCAAAACCATCTGGGTTTTGTCCCAATGACCTCGGTTTATTCTCATAACTTTTAAAATGAAGTAAATGATGAATGAGTTGTTGTGTTGTTTTCAGGATTTGTGAGAATCACGAAGTGTTCGTTTAATATCTCCTCGATTTCTGATTCCAGTGTAATTTCCACCTTGTTTTCTCGCAAAACAGACCACAAACGTAAGGTTAAGCCTAATTTGCTGACCTTTTCTTGATTAGCACTTATTAAAAAATACAATATCATTGTTATTATCATTTATTCGAAAATAATTTTCAATCATAAGTTGACTAGATATTGAGAAATAAAACTAGAACAAAATAGTAGATCATAAATTCCGGAGAAAATAAAGATCGCTATTGTTTTACTAGTAATCTATGTGCTAAAAGATATAAAAATCCTAATACACACTGTTATACGGGCCAGATATTCCTGCTTGTTGAGTAATCATTTTTAATTACAATAGATTTCTCTTTTAAACTTTAAAATGTCATTTAAAATTAAACTAGCTGAGTATTTCTTCAATTTGCTTAAAATAATCGTTACTTCGTTGCCTTATTCAGCCAATCAAGTACCCATAATCTATTACTGTAAACGTTAAAAGGTCAGTGAGAAATATGTAAAATTCTTGCTGTATTTCTGATTCGTTTCACCTAAAAATATTTTGAGATTATTGTTGATCTGTTTGTTTTGTTTTCTATTGGTTTTTTTTTACTTAACTATGACAGATGTCTACAAAGTGATGACCCGTATTAACATTCTACACATTTTTGTATGTTGACAAAATCTATATTTTTAAGTCACAAAGATTGTACTTTTAAGAGTGAGTGAGAGACAGACAGAAAAAATTGTTTGTTTCCGTTTGCTTGTAGATTTCTAGTCAGAAGATGATGATTACGACAAGCGCACTACACGAGACAAACCTTGTCATCAAGTTTTTTTCTTATTAGAGAGATGATACGAAACAAAAAGCGTCAGCGTCACGACAAAATCAATCAACAGTTTTTAAGGTCATATGATTAGATCTAGTCAAACTAGAAAGTGAACCAGTGATGATGAATATCTGTCAACAAAAAGAATTTGTCTACCAGTGAGAGTTATAAAATAGAGTAAAAAGCTAAAGCCACCTAGGGTGGCTAGTTCCACGTATTTTACGAAAGGAACTCAACCACAAGGTTATCGTTAAAAGAAAATACCCGTATGTAAAAGCTATGGTTTATATATCTCGTTCTTCCATTGTTTATAACGAACAGTAGGAAACTAATAAATGTGCTTGCAAATGCACATTGTAAAACTATTTATCTGACTATTATGGAGGATTTGATAACCTTTTCATTAAGCAAGTATATGAACAAAAAGTGTAGATCACGTTTTCTCTAACCCTTTTTTATATCACATTTTAAACTTAGTGAAGATCCCTTTATGTGTATTCAAACATAAGCGACGAGAAGTTCCCTAATTTCGGTTAACAATAGATTTATTAAACTAGCTTTAATAACTATGCATGTAATAAACAGCCTAGTGTAACTATCAGTACCAAAGTTTGACTTAGTCTAATGTAAAATTATTTACAGACTAATAACTACAACCTCTGAAGAAACTATTGGAAATATTTGTTTGCTCGAAAATTCTGTTCTCGAAAACAAGTGTAACTTCTCAACTGTTCATCTGACAGCAGTCTACAAGAAAGTTATCCAGGTCCATTTCTGTATTTTCAATCTACATAAACTGGATAAACACTAGGACGCATCAACCAAATAGTAATCAAAAGCCTAAATTAATCAGTAGAATGGTAAGATTACACCAACCCAGATAGTAGACATATGACCAAGTTTTACATTTGTTTAACCTTTCAAACCAAAATCTACCTACAACATTCAAGAAATTCACGCTAACCATGGGACTAAAATTAATTTCATTCTTAAATTACTAGTATTTAATATTGATTATTTACAAGACTTTATTTGAAGCGTGAAAAATGAGCGAAACAGTCACTAAGATAACATTTCGATTATTATCCAGTTCTCAGTCCCCCCCCGTAGCTACTAACGCGACGTGGTCGTCGGCCATGTCCGTAGCAACGACACAATGAAGATATAATGATTGAAACATTTGTTCCTTTTACTACGTCAGACAGGTTGGTTGGAGAGTGGTAAAACTAGAAGCACAAACCGAATGTCTGAGAGCGAAGTTGTACTGCTGACTCTACGGGGATGTGATAGTATTAACTTGTTCCCCTTTAACAACAAGCATCTGCAGTATTGCTTAAATCATCTATAATTATGTTGTGTAACTTATGAAGAAAAACTTTTTACAAGTCGGTTCGATGTAAATAACTGTGAGACGAATATAGCTTGAACACTTTCACATTTTATGACCAAAAGATCATAGAGATAGACAAAACCCGGTTATGTCCAATATCCATAGTTATCTTAATATTGACTATTTAACAAAAGTTTGCTAGTACACATTTTGACAACGGACAAATAAGACGTCATATAATGTGCTCATCTGATAATGAAGTCTTTTCATTCCATGTAGTTAGAGGGAAAAATATTTTTTACCATAAAAATACCATAGTACCAACTCCATATGCAGCAGCAGTGGTGGTTGAACTTTGTTACGTAATAATACACATGGTTAGCACACTATACACTTCCATTTTTGCTGGATAGACAAGACAACCCACCTCCCACTAAGCCCTTCATAAAGACTAAACACAGAGAAATACAAATACAAATAATCACCTACTTACATTTAAACATTATAATCGAAGCCTATTTCGGGTCGACATAACTGAATTAATCCTAAACTTATCAAAAATCTTTGTTTCATAAATGTAAATTAACCACTGTTCCTAACCCGATCGGTCCTTTAATTTAACTATTATCGACTAGTTTAATGTTCCATAGTTCGAATAATTAACACTTACCTCTTCGCTTTATATTCTACGTTGAAACAGAACCTATCCGCCCAAATTACGAAGTATTCACAAATTAGAACTGAATATAAGTAAACTGTATTTTACGGGCACAGAGACAACGAAGCATCAAAGTTTTGTACTTGAATGATTCACACTCCTTAAATTACATTGTCTGTTTGGAAGTCGTTGAATGTAATGTTCAGTATATTCGAAGAAACAGGCAAGTGTTCAGGATGAAAGAATAAATTGCTAAGTGAGGAAACCTTGGGTTTGTCTGATAAATTAGTTTTTTAAATTCCATACGGATGAATGTTGGATTGGTTTTCAAAACAGGTTTAAACACTTAAGAACGTTTCCCTAAATAGTTTACGCACCGTATATGAAATCTAAGTGATTAGGTGCTTACTGAGTGCCTCAGATTGCCCATTATCTCATCTTTTAAAATTTCTTTGAGATGTCTTTTGAAACCTGACTAATTATTGCACGCTAATAGTTCAGAGTATTGAACATTGGGATTTTTATCAGGAGCATAAGAATGATATACATGTAAAACCTAATAGCTTGAAGTCCGACTTGTGTTACATACGTACATACGTGTTACGTATGCCTAACCACCGACTGCCTCGACGAGCTATATTTTGTGGTGTAGGAGTAGATTGGAAGAAAGTTAGGGGCGGCCAAACCAAAACATGACACAAATCCATGAAGTCACTGACAAGTGAACTGAGTCATGTTGGTAGATGTAGGCTACCTGGTTGGGGTCCGCGAGACGAAAGTCACCGATGGTTAGAGACCTTGAACGACATGGCTCAGGATAGGTAGCGGTCGCGCAGGTGCATCCACTCTTTGTGTTCTATGAAATCCTAAGCTTCTGCATCCCTTATAATCTCTACCTTTCTCCTTCTAAATTTATCTTACTGAATAATACTTCTCAAATCATATCTTCGCTCCCTAATCTTCTCCATTACTGCTAATACTTCTATTATTGCTATCACTCTTGGATTTGAACTGACAGTTGCGTCTCTGTGCTGATGGGGCATGGCAACCTGAACTGATGTACTTACGTACGAAGTTCTGCGCTGTATCTATCTATCTAATAAGAGAATTATAAGTTGCATCATTGAACAGGCTACCCATAACTGTTTCATAGATTTTATCACATGCTAGAAATCATATTTGCATTTAAAATTACTCATCAAAATACTGAGTGATGAGTGGTTTGTCTAAATTTGCTCAATTTAGTTATTCAGCTAATGTCAGTCAGTAATGAACGCTACCAATTAATGGCTTTATCTTCACTTTGTTCGGATTATTGTTTCAAGTTTTCTTAAATACCGACCTAAACAAATTACTAGTGCCCATCATGGCTGTAATCGATACCAGATGTTAACAGGAGTCCTTAGTTGAATAACAAGAAGAAGAAATCTAACTGTTTCACACATACTGAACTTGACATTTCTATTCCAAAAAATCAAGTATACTGCCTGCCTCAACAGTGTACAAAAGTCTATAGATAAACAGTCAAAATCGAAAAGCCTACTTTCACCCTAACCTTTAAGGAAATAAAATCACGAAATCTACCAATCACCACAACCCCTTAATAACAAATCAAAACGTGTCTATAAAATCAAATAGATTAATACTGTCCTTCTTTATGAGTGTGGGCATCTATCACTTTACTGAAAGAGTGAGAGGAGAAAAATAAGTCAACAAACCAATCGACAATAAATTGAAATGATGAATAGACTAGGTAAACATTAGATAGGGTTTTTCGAAAAAATACGCTATGATAGAGTTATTTCCAGATTTTTAAAAAAAAGAAGTAGCTTCAAGAAGGAAACAGAAACCGGTCACAGTTATAATGTATATTCAAAACGATACGGTATTAATCACTCTACAGAAAAGTAAAATTCCTAATTAGATGACAAAGGTTTTATCCTTAGATTGAACAATTGGGTTAAAATCAAGTTACATATACGCTTTGTTTGATTCTGAAACTTTATCATCAAAATTGAGGCTGAAAATATTGACAACTTGGAATCGCCATCCTTGTCAAAGACCTATTCTAAATAATCTTATCAGTTTGATCAATTCAGTGAATTTCAAAATTAAAAGCTTAGGAACAAGTCTATGATTATTTAGACTTTTACCGACTTCATTATCTTACGGAACTATAGAAAATATTTTAGGAAGAGGAATACAAAATTGTTTTTGTGCAGCAATGAAAATAAACGCGTCGAAAGGATATCTCCATTAGATAATGTACTGTGCTGATTAGAAAAACATGGGATCATGAAAAGACAATGCATCGTTTCAGTTTTTAGAGTGAGAAATAGCAGACCAAGAGAGAAAGGGAAAAAGACACATGGACTCTAAAAAAGGTTCACAGAATATATCTGGCCCTTTCTTACTATCCAGCAATCAAGTCTGAGGAAAACCAGTTAGAACACGTAGTCCATTTGAAGAGTGTGTGAACCACGGCTTAAAATATCGTAGTATTATTTTTTTTACTAAAAGTATGTCCTTAAATATCTTAATGACAACTTTTCAAGAGATCACCACAAATATTTTTCTAAACTTTTGAGACTGCAGCTAGATACACATTGAAAGATTCAAACTGTAGGACGTTAATCATACTTCCTACTAGCGTATGGCTCCACAAATGCTTGAACGGGAGAAGTTTGAGGGGAAGCAAACTGTGTAAATGACAGGTTACCTGACTCTAGCTGATGTAGTACAAAGCTTCTTTTTAAAAATGAGATCAATCTAACGGTTTAGTTTCGATTCATGAATCATGAAAACGTCAAGAACGTGGAACATATGACCCCTTTTACAATCTTGAAGAACTATAACGTTACTCTAGAAATTGGTGAGTACAGAAGGATTTAAATCATATTACATCCTTATAGTGGGAATTAAGCACTAGTGAAACACGTTAACCCTTACCTATATTCTAAACCAAAGCTACACCTAATACAATAGTGTCTGCAAGTTCACACCAACTAATCCTAATGATCAAAAGATGCTTAACTATACAAAAATGTTTTGAAACGCAATAAATTGGTGTCAGTTGGTCGAAGTTAATAAACTAAAGCATTGAAACGTGTTGTTTCCTGTCATTCGTATATGGACACACATACATATACACCTCATATTTGATTCATGAAAACCCTACATAAAATTGAATTTCAAGACAATCAGTTCTACAGAGGGAATTAATTTTAGTTTGCTTAAGAACTATCATACTAAGTGCTCTAGCATCTTAAAAACACTTTTCTTTTCATAGCACACAAAGAAGTATAGCCACAGCAAAAAACGCGCTACATACTGTTTCCATTAAAAGGCCACTTATATTTGACCTCAAATGTCGGGGTACGGATTAGGGTGGTAAGAGTCCGCTCTTCCTCGTGCGGCGACAGCTTTTATGCATCTACCTTCACATGGTAGGGATGCTTTTAAGAAAATGAGAGGTAGTAATGTGGTGGACGCAGGTTCACCAAGGGGAGTTTGAAAACCATGATTATAAGCTGTGTGGACATGGCTACGGAATCGTCAAAGGATGAATCATATACGGACCTATTTTGGTCAGCTGCTCAAATGGGACTGAATCCTTTGTCCTTGTTCCTTAGATCAAAGGTCCGGTGAGTAGACCCCTGGTAAAACCACCTGCTTCAACTTGAACGTCTCAACAATACCCTAGTTCATACAGAAATTGATAAACACTTGACTCGTAGACTAATGCTAAAAATCTATGAAGGCATGTTTTTTTTATTTTGACAAATTTGTATTATTTCACCTTATAAAAATATAGCGATTTACTTAAAAGCGTTGGAGATGAACCACAACTATTGGTAAATTTAATGAACAAAATTTTTCACCCCGACAATCCTGAATGGAAACGTTTTAGTCCTTGTAGTATCTAAATTGGAAAATACCTAAAATCCTTCACAAATTCCAGCTCATTATTCATCTATCCGATAATCATTCAGTAATCTACTATAACCACAAATTTTAGAAGTTAGATGTATTTAAATGTATCTAAACTGTTGATTTTCATTTTAGAACAACTGTGAGCCATGATGAAGTGCTGGTTCTAAATATCGACAGAGTTGAGAACCACTATGGAAAAGGTCAAAACAAGATCAAACAGGTATTTATGAGGAATTTCCCAATGTTTTCTTCAAATAGTAGGCATTTTGCTTAAAATAATGCTACGATTTTTATTACTGTGCATCTCTTTAGACACTCTAATTATGCACACCTATAGCACATACATACACAATCTAAAACATCCACACACACACACACAAACCGTTACCACTAAAAATAATAAACAAATAATATTATGGATAATCAAGTAATCTGAAGGCCGTAAGACAGATATGTTCACAGCCTACAGATAAAAATCAATGACCCAGCCATAAGTCCATCCTACTAACTACCATTAAGAAACAAATACCGCTTATATATATACATATATATATATGTATATATATGTATATATATATATATATATATATATGCACAGAGAGAGAAACTACATCCAAAAATCTTGGCACAATAAGAGTGGGTTAGAAAACAAATAGTTACGAATGGAAATACGAATAAACACTGAGGGAGAATAAAAAAAATAATCAAGTGAATAGTTGGATTATTTTTCTGGCTTATTACTACCGTAAGCTATAGATCAATAAAATATAACTAGCCAAAACATTATCTGATTTCGAAATAAAAAACGAGTTTGAATAGGTCTCCATGACCATATACAGTAGTACACGTATTACAATCCTAGAAATCAATGACAGTATTTCTCATGCCTTTATTTGTGAATCCTCATAGATGACTCCAACATTAGATAGATAGCGCAAAAATAACATAACAAAACGTCCAGCTCAAAAAACTTTCATTATCAAATGATAGTAAACGCTGCAATCAATGATATGTTATACAATTACACAGTTAAAGACCTATTGGGAAGATAGCTCCTGAAAGTAATATTGTAGATTTTCGGACATTGTTTATGAGCTGAAGTTTTTGTAAGCATTTCAATATACATAGGTACAATCATGGGTGTAATTTTTGAATCCAGTTTAGATGTTTTAGTTCGTTATGGATAGGGAATTCATAATTTCATAACCATATGGGTAACTTACGGAGATTAGCAGTGAATATTGTGTTAGAATCTGATTATTAAAAAATCCATTTTGAAGTTATTCATTGAACGCTGGATTACTATTAACAATTTAATTGTACTGGATGCCCTGATTAAAATAAGACAGAATAAAATCAACAAATAGTAGATGACTTAACCTGAAAAATGAACTATTCAGATAAACAGATAAGTGTGCCAAAACATTATACAGAATTATGGAGGGAAAATCAACAACTCAGTCGTAAGCAGTTAAATTTCACTTTAGAAAACATGACTCGTTATTTTGTAAATCAGTTTACATATATACTGAAAACCCAACAGTATCAAAAGTTAAAATTGCTGAAGAGTAAGCAAGAACTTAACAAATCGGAAACTTAATTTAAGGCCTTATAAAGTCTACATTACTTGCAAGTCATGGAAATCTTCGAAACATAATCTAAAACTGCAGGACAGAGTTTACCGAATACAATCATCACGATAGTCAACATCTTTCATATCCAGTTTGGCAGAAAAAATAAAAAACTGACACAGCAATCTGTATGAAGAAGGCGACTGTGAAGATCTCCAAGTAGACTTTTCAAAAGATGAGTTCTGTAATTAAACAAGCTTGTTCTACGCACTATACAAATCCCCATGCATATCAGGATACCAAGATCGTAAACCTTACAAGGACATGATAATAGCTGTGCTAAAACGAAATATCCATTGGTAACCTTCCTAAGAATTAGACGGATAAATTTAATGTAGGTTTAATTGAGATGCAAACATGGATAACCCATGTCCTCACATCCATTTACAAGATCTAAGAAAGATTCATGTTTTTTATGACTTAACGACCAATGATACACAAGTCAAACGTGTATATACAGACAAATATCATGTCGTTGCCACAATCAATTAAACGTGTTAAGAAACCCATTGAGAATCTAATTTCCCACTGAAATGATAGTGGAACAAAAAACTGAATATAATCTTCCAGACTTATTTTATTTTAAAACAATCCGAACACCATAATAAATATATATACGAATATCAATAGCAATATCATAAAATTATATATATATATATATATATATATATATATATTTAGAGAGACCAATTAAAATACACAAGATTATCACATAAAAATCAATATAACATTAATCAGAGTCCAAGACCATCATATATTGACTTTTAAACCATGAAGAAAAAAGAGTCATTCAAATTCCATTTCAATTAAACAGAAATATATTGGTATTTTAATAATCAAGAAAGTAAAAATTTAATTAATTAATTAATAGTTACTTTTTGATGAAATAGGATAGTGAGTTAGTAACGTTGCTTCATTTCTTGTATCGGAATAGACCAACATATAGCCAAGAGGAGAAATGCTTGCAAAAGCAATTTAAAAATAGCGGCTGCTAAACGATAGATTAATTCATTCATATACATGCATAGGTATTGCCTTTAAAATATGGTAGATATAAAAACACATGGATATATAAACACAAACATAATATACTCATAAAATCAATAAGGCAACATTTAAAATTACAGAAAAGTGTAAAGCTTATTCTGAAAGACAATGGAATATAATTAGTAGAGTTTAATACTATGATTTATATTTCACACACTACTTCGTTCAATGTAGGGTGATAATTTTGATAGGTACACTAAAAGAAACGCAATAAGTTGAACCATGGAAAGCGAACACAAAACAAGCTTCAATCACTGACCAGATTTTGATTGAATAATAATAATAATAATAATATTGATTAGACGATAACAGCAATCAAATATCCCACATTTAACAGTAGCACGTAATAATTAGAGTAATAGCTTACTTGAGAGTTTATGTAGAAAATAGATCACGTTGCAATAAAATACAAATTCACCCCTGTGCCTATCTAGTCCAACGAAGTGATAGTACTGAGGACGTAAAAGTCATCGAAAAGATTTTCGTATTTCCTTTTCTTGAAAGTGACAATAAAATGAGTGGGAAAGTGGCAAAAGTGAGACTAAACAATTGCATAAAATCGTTCTAGATCCTAACGAGCAGTCAGGAACTCAATCACTCGCGCCAGTTAAACGATGAAAAAGACGTTCATTAACCTCTTGACTTTTTTCCAAATTGCGCTGACTAAGAAATACGTATCCACCAATAAATTCGACGATTGTTTTACAGTTGGTCGACAAAGGCCTAAATGATACCTGTGAATTACGAAACTCTAGAATGACTTTTTCTGCATCCCAGTTAACATTCCACGAACGAAGATCAGAAAAATTCCAAGTTAATAAAATTTCACCTGTTTGTGGGGAAACAACCTCAATACGACCATGACAGATAGCTATAATATCATCCATTGAAGTACTGAATAATCCTCCACTACTTGTATTTGGTAATCCTAATAACCCACGTTCAAACTGTACAATAAAATAACTTCGACCGAATCCAGTTAACCGTTGCCATGTTTGAACGTATTTATACTTGGCTTCTAGTAAACCGAGATCACGAATGTTTACATGAGCTTCAGTGATGCGCTGTCTTAAAGTATCTTTAGAACGAGCCTTTCGAATAATTCGATCACTACAGAAATCCGTCAAATCACCCAAATAAGTTGTAGATTCTGAAAGTGACATGGCTGGAGATGGTCCTGGCATCTGAAGTTTGAGTAATTCCAGTGTGGCTTCGACCTCTTTACTGTAGGCTACCTTACTAGCCAATGTTTTCCCCCTAGACCCGAGACGACATGCAGCTAACCAACAAGCATATTGTTCAGCTGAGTCAAACTTCAACCATATTTCTTCACGGGTAGGGCATAATTCCCTGGGTGTATAGTTGTTAGGCGGAAGAGTGAGAGGAGAATCATTACTTGACTTTTGATCCAATACGGATAGAACTGATAGTTTGATTATGAATTTCTGGTGAGCAACATTGACATCAGGACTAACTGTACAATCACGAAGCGAATACTCAGCTAAGCATTCTTTTGTTTGTGTTTGACTTCTGAATAAACATAGACGAGCTTCCACAATAACAGCCCAGTATGCTTTGTAGCGTTTTAAAAGGCGAGAACGATCTCTAAATACTTTAATCGCACCTTCAAGACTTGGCACTTCAGAAGTATCTGTCATATCATGACCAGTTGATCGAACTGCATTTTGCAGAGTACGTAGTACTGGTTCAGACTCTTCAGTAACCCCACAAGATTGTTCTAGTTCCGATAGGAGTTCATCTACTTCGTCTACACCACCTATGTTATGTACATTACTTGGTGTCCCATCCACCATAGTTGAACCGATTGGAGATAAATTCCGAGGTAATTGTGAAACTAACCCACCACTATTATAATGCGGATAATGTTTTTTTGCCAAATCAGGACTTGAAGTAGCATGAACTGGACTACGGTTTACATAATTAGAACTTACGGTGCTACAAGCACCTAAAGTTGAATAAGGATTTGTATTATTCATATCTGGGAAGTTAGTGACACACAATTGTTGGTTGACAGCAGCAGACTGTAACTCAGCTTGCAGCTGATAAGCGGCGAAAACAACCATTTCATCTTCTGTACAATCAAACTGGCCAGACAGAAGAGACCACCGCGCCTGTTCATAAAGCTGATGAATACGCACAGCATCATATTTCAAAATCACGTCGTAAAAAGTAAAATATTTGAAGCACAGATATAAAGTTGGAGGGCTATGTGGATCATGACTATCGGCTTCCGAGGATGATGGTTTGATCCCCTGTTCTAGAAGTGATCTAGATGAGTCTAACCATCCACTGTTCAGACGTGCTTTTTGAACTAAATTCTTGGGTTTCATCAACCAGTTATCGGCAAACACAGCTTTTGCAGAACGTTTCAATGAACAGTCAGCATAGCGAGCAAAATCAAGTCTTTCTTGATCTAACGAATTATCAGATTTAAATCGCATCATTGTACCAGCATGTGAATTCAATGTATTATACGGATTTTGTTGCCCATCAACTGTAGGATAAACTGAAGACGGTGGAGAAGGGACTTTTGATTTAATAGGAGTCTGATCATTCCTTTGATTAGACAAGCTTGTACCAGGACGTCGTAAGCCTGGACGAATGGTTGGCAATGGGCAATTTGTTTTCAGCATATTTTTAGTGATAGGGAGTGTTAAAGATAATTCCTCTGAATGGCGTATGTTTAACTCTTTACATATATCCCGAACTACAGTAAACAATCGAGCAGCATAATTGACACGAATTACCAAAGGAGTTAAAGAGGGTAAAACAATCTGAACATCGTTATGCATACGACGAAACATCAATCTAGCATCCGACTGAATTCCATATTGATCCAATGTTGTCCGGCTATGCAAAAGCCATATATTCCTATCAATCCACCATATTGCATGGTCTGACCAACTTTGCTGTAACTTCACCTTTTCAACAATCCGATGCATCAAACCGCCCAGTGACAGATCACCCAAAACACGTACTGAAACATTTGCGTTTATGTCTTCAACGGCAACAGACAATTCCCAAGACCCATCAATATAATTTCCATCCACAACCATTCGACTGAGAGTTTCTGTTCCATTGAAAGTATGGGTACCACCATTCTGAACACTAAATGGATCGTATGCAGACATCAGTTAAAAGTACTCCACGAATTTCATACACACGTAGTCAAGAAAATATTACTGATAACAGATTGAAGTGTATTTTAGCATCACACACAAAGCAATCTTTACGACTTTACCGCCTACCTGATGCGTCATCTACTATTGGTCAAGCCTGGTCTGACTATACCAAAGTGCTTGTAAGACGCAGTGAGACATTTGATGCAAGTTGTGAGTTTAAACCAATCAACAAACAATTCACGTGATTATACACCTACGTTTCTTGTATTCTTTCTCTCACCCCAAGAGCCAATCAGAAAATAGCAAATGGCATAAGAGTAACATTTGTTTTTCCAGTTATTCCCACTGGGTTTCCGTTTTTAATTAATTTTTAGATAAGTCTGACAAATACCGCAATTCGAAGGCTTTAGATAACCTTCATGTTCCGAAGCTGCTGAAATATCGTTTGAATTCACCTAAAAAAAAATCCTATCTCTTTCATCTGAACAAAGTTTAATGGCTTATTACAGATAGTTTGATGTAGCATGATAATACACACGTACAACGAATACATGTTTTCCGTAATCTCATTAGGCTCTGTAATTATAGTCAGAGACATTTATAATATTTTTACCGTAGTGGTTGGTGGGATCAGACGACATGGATGAATTAGCGAATAATAATCATAATAATAATAGTGACCAAGTCATTCAACTGCTTATGCAGACACTAAGTTTGTCTAGAATTTATGATAATAGGTTAGAGGGAAAGTCATATGGTATAGATGAATAGTAGAAATCTAGATTTAGGCGAAATGCAACCAACATTGTTTGGATAAATGCCATCTTCGGTGTATAGCGACTGAATTAATATATCGCTGTTCAAATGATGGCAATTTTTGTTCTCGTAAAATTCAACACTTTTAGTGAGGACCAGATATTGAGATGGTGGAAAAAATTTGTAGCTCGGGTGGATGATTGTGGTGGTGTGTCGTCGCCTCAGCTGGATGTTTTGGTCATGGATCTTTAATTGTTCGACTGAACAACATCAGCGCAAACTTCAGATAGAAGTGAAGCATTCGAATTACTCCACATTTGACCTGTAGATTTTTCTGCTAACCTTGATCTTGATTAGTTGCTGTTGACCTCCACAACCAAAACATCCAGCTCAGAGAACGAAACACCACCATGAGGATCAGATAATCTACTTTTCACAGATTCTGACAGACAAATGTGTGGAGAAAGATAAAAAAATTCGGTATTTTAGTATCCAGAAGAAATCCATCTTCCTTATAGTTTTCTAGCTTTATTGATATTCGTTGAAAACTGAATTGAGGATCAAAGTGTTAAATACGTTGTCATCTGAAATGCAGTTTTTACATACCTTCATTGTACAAATGATAAGTTATAACTTCCATACAACAAATTTAACGCCAAAGGATATGCTGTCGATTACACGTATGAAGAATGAATTTCTTACACATAACATTCCAACGAAAGACAACTGTGATAATTGGTCAAAAAGCGAGCACTACATGAAGCAAAACTTAGTCCTAAGTAACTTAAATTGCACGGAATTAAATACCGTTCACTGTGGTGTTAAGTAAGTCACCAAAACATTCAACAGATTTGTGACCTGATGTTTTCGGTCAACTCTAGATCTAACATTTACTTACATAACTACGTCTGTTACCACCAGTGTTCTCCAACCTACTCTGTCCTGCGCGTCCCTTTCCGATTTGGTCCAATTTTCGTTCATTCTTCTCAGGTCGGTCTCCGTTACTCGACATAGTGTGTTCCTTGGCATTCCACTTTTTCTTTGACCTTGAGGGTTCCAGGTGAGGGCTTGTCTTCTGACGCAGTTCGGTTCTCTCATCAATGCGTGTCCTATCCACTTCCACCACCCCTTCCTCATCTCCTCCTCCTCTGGAATCTGGTTTAATCCTTCTCATAGTAGGTTGTTGCTGATGGTATCTGGCCAATGGATCTGAAGTCATCTGACTTCTGCATAGACAACTGTTCATGAACACTTGTATCTTTTGGATGGTGTCTTTCGTAGTTCTCCACGTTTCCGCCCCATACAGTAGAACTGTCTTGACATTTGTAATGAAAATTCTGCTGACTTTGGTGTTTGTTTTTAGTTGTTTGGAGTTGCAGATGTTGTTCAATTGTGAAAACGCAGCTCTTGTTTTGCCGATGCACGCCTTCACATCTACATCAGATCCACCTTACCCATCGATGATACTGTCCACATAAGTAAATGCTTTTACTTCCTCCATGGCATCTCCATCAAGTGTGATTTGGTTGGAACATGTTGAGTTGTCAGAAGCGATCTCATCAACAGAGATTAATGAAAGAGCTGAAAATATGTTGAAACCATAAGAGATATATGTTAAATAGTGTGAATATTTATAGATTGAACATATGAATATTCTGAAATAGAAACTAAGAGCTTAAAAACAAAATTAGAATAAAATTTGATGAGTACAGATGAGACAAGAAGTGAGTGTTGATAATTAGTGTCATGTAAACAAAACTTTAGCGACAAACGCTCATGGATGAAATTATTACGGTGAAGAAAACTCCCTAAGGAACTGAGCTTTCATTATGAGACGCCATTAGACTTCTGAATGAAGACCTTCCAATTCGTAGGGCAGATTTTAAATAGTTTGAGTTATCTTTCCTGGTTAGCGGTTTTTAGCCCATTGATTTTCTGCGGGATGGGGTCGCCAGTCCGGGCTTTGGACAGTCAGTAAACCGAAACTCAGTAAAATCGGAAAACCATATCGTAAATCTTTAATTTGCAAAATATCAGTTCATCATAACGAACTGGACTGTTCCTGTTGCCAAACATCAATCCGTTGTCACTATTCATGCGTTTCATACAAACTCCATTGTTTTCTAACTCTTCCTTTCTTGATCTTCCCCCATCTTCTGCTGCCAGACATTACGTTGACACTCACGTCATATACTACCTATAAGTAGCTCGCACCACAATATTACTGGCAACAGAGATTATAAATACTAGCTCTGTTAAATAGATAAATAAATCTTTTTTGAACTGAAAGTTTTTAGACTGATGCGATTCTGTGTAGCAAACTTTCAGCTTTAGTTATTATTTTGGTCATATAAATTTGTCATACAATTTGATTTGAGCTGTACAGAAAAGGCTTTACGCCCAACACCAAGTTGAGTTCTTTAGTTCACATGTACCTGTATCATTATTACCATTTCTCGTACTTAATCACTAACTTTAAATTTATGATTATAACATTTGGAGTGGACTGTACATATCGGATTCAGTAAACTCTCAAATTGTGGTGCGAGCTACTTATAAGTAGTATATGACGTGAGTGTCAACGTAATGTCTAGCAGCAGAAGATGGGGGAAGATCAAGAAAGGAAGAGTTAGAAAACAATGGAATTTGTATGAAACGCATGAATAGTGACAACGGATTGATGTTTTGCAACAGGAACAGTCCAGTTCGTTATGATGAACTGATATTTTGCAAATTAAAGATTTACGATATGGTTTTCCGATTTTACTGAGTAACTCTATCAACAACAGTTACAAGAATGAAGTGTGACATAAGTAGTAAAGAATATTGTAAGATCAGTCAGTTATCATCTCTGTCATTATCGTTGAACTATAGCGGTGAATATGTTCACGCCAGTTTATTCAACATCTCTAGATTCTAATTTTTTTTGGGCAACCGAACATCAAAACAATTTTACTTTGATGCTTGATAATTACGAAGGTTTATGTAAAGGAGAAAGAGGTATATTTATTTGTGAAAACGTATTTTCCTTACAATTTTATTCTATTTATGTTTATTAATGATTATTTTCTGAATTGAAACGTTTCGCCTTATAAACCTACAGGTAATTATCGGAAAGACTTAAACTACCGAGTATTTCATACTGACACATAAAACATGTTACTGGTACTTTCACTATAAACGATACATATACTACAATTGAAATTTATCAATCCGTGTGTATATAATGTATGACCCTTTCTAGATTCCTTAAGTGAATCTTGTGACCAAAAAGATAAATCTTTGCCAAAATCTAATAAATACATGTGAGCCAAAAAAATCACATGACCAAATATCGTATCGTTTTTGCTTGTCATACAACATTTAACAAACAAAGAGCTTTTTTTTAACCTAATCTTTTTAGACTTACGTCACCGAAATAAAGTGATGCTTTGACAATATCAACGGTTTATAATTAATTACAAATTATATTTAGTAATAGTCATTTGTAGCTTTCAAAGTCTTGTGACTAAATGAGAAAGATTAATTTTGATGAACCCATTAACCTGAAAATAGAACCTCAGTTTCTACGCTCATAGTGATATGATAATGAATTATTGTTGACGATAGAATTATTATGGTTATTTCTGAATGGATCCGCGAGTCAGAGTTTGATTAGTTCCAAAAAAATCAAGAAATTCCTTTTTAGGTAATGACATAAATGACTCGAAATTATACTACTTCAGGTCAGATAAATGAATACTTCCAGAAAATCAATGAACCTTAGTTCAGTTCACGTTCACAATCGAAACTGTTAGTTAGTTAGTTAGTTAATCGATAATTCACGGTAGCTTATTTCAGGCTCATTATCCGGTTGTAAATAATGCATCATACTAGTGTTCGTCAACACTAAATTTTAATCACTTGACGAGTCACCTCATTTAGTTGGTAACCTGAATGCCGTTGGTTTGAATGAGACCATCATGTAAGATTACCATTTACTTCGTTTGTTATATCGTCCTCTCAGTCTCTGAAATATATATATATATATATATATATGCATATATTCTCCTAGATAAGTTCGTTCCCACTTAGGTTTGCTAATGAAGAAAATATTCGAATGATTTTGCATTTATTTGTCAATAATCTATTTTACACATTACAAACCCCACTCCATGATTTTCACCCATTACACGTATGCTTACACATAAAACTTGTTCGTTACATTCGTTAGCATGTTCTGCCAACAAGCGTCAGATACAAACCACCAATCAATATATTCCTTACTCAGATTATCTCATATAAATACGACTAAACAACATTTTAAAATGAACTTATTTAGAGGATAATCGTCCCTAATACATTTTTTCAGAATATGTTTTCGTTTCAGTGTTCCTGTTAGTTCACCATAGCTAGACTGAGTGGGCTATTTTCTTCTCTTCACACGTTATAAAACTAAAGGTTTAGGAAATTAAAACATCAACGAAAAATAGTCAAATTGACGAAGTGTGAATATTTGGTCTATATATCCACGTCTAGGTTGAAATCCAGCCTGGTTTTCTTGAGTTTGCTATTCACAAGCTTTAGTAAGGCGTCTAGATATAATCCAGACTGGTAATGTAGAGACTACATTAGTTAAACTGATTCCTCTGTGACTGACACAAGAGGAATTTTGTCCTTTGTTGCAGACTGGAGCAATCAGTGATTGAGACCAGTTAGATGGCATTACACCCAGTTCCCCGATTCTACTTAAGATCTCAGTCAATCTAACTGCTAAAACTGGACCACCATCCTTAAAACTATCAGAAGTCAATCTATCACGTCCTGCTGCTCTCTCTCGCTTCAGATTTCCTATGGCCTCTTCAGCTTCATAAAGATTCGTAGGGCTTACGTCGACTCGCTATTCAAGATGACTGGTGGTTGTGGGTAACCAAAGTGTGGCTGAAGGCCAGTTTAAGTGACCCATGAAGTGTTCTGCCCATCGATCCAGTCTCCTGGAATGGTAGTGAATAATAGTCCCATCCTTTTCTGAAATAGTCTCACTTACAGTCGAATTCCTGATTTCCATGTTAAGTCGGGACAAGTGTCTGCTGTTGCCTGTCACCGCTGACTTTTCCATCGCCCTTGCTTTCGCCACCCACTGGCCACGATCAAGCTTTTTATCAGCCTGTGTCCAAGCTGACTTCGTTCTTCATCATGTTCAGAGCCAGGTGGGATGAGTTTTCGAGCATCCATCCACGCCTTCTTCCTAGCCTTACGGTTTACCTTACGAGCACATATCATTCCTGTATCCACAACATTTTGGATATCATCTTAATCTCCCTCCGAATGGAAATCACTTAAATGGTCATATAACTGTTTTTCTAGTTGTTCCTGAAATATATTATTAGCTTCATTATCATTAAGTAGAACCGCAAGAGGTTTCCTCACGGTGTCTTTCCTACGTCTAGTAAGTCGCAAATAAATACGTGCTCGCACTAGGGCATGATCTGAATCTAAACATGTACCTCAAAATGAGCGACAGTCCTCTATCGAACCTCTCCATCGGTGGCCGATGGCGATATGATCTAGTTGGGTCCATCGTTGGGTCGGCTTTGGGGGTCACTAGGTCAAAAGATGTTTTTCCTTATGCCTAAAGTTAGTGCTTGCTAGAAATATGCGATTATCTGACCATAGCTGCAGCAGACGGTCGTCATTATCGGTTCTCTGAGCCGCGACACCATAACATCCACCCTCGTGTCTTTTATTTTCACATAGTCTAGGTACTTTAGCATTGAAGTCACCAGCAATTATTAATATATCAGAGCAACTAACGTTTTGGAGGAGGTCCAAATCTTTTTGTAGAACCCTTCTTTCACCTCGTCTGAACTGCAGTCAGTGGGGGCATAGGCAGATACGACGAAGAGACAACGACGGATGTTCCTATCTTTCCGAGTCCTTACTGCCCCGTTACGCTGGACAGCGCATAAGCGACTGTCCTCCGTGATCCAGTCTAAGAGAGCCAGTTCTGCCCTAGGACTCAATGCTGTACCTGCAACAGCGAGACCTCGGGAAGCAGCAGCAGGACTTCCAGATACACGAAAAGTAAATCGAGTTGCTTCTTTATTTTGACAAGGTGAAATCAGATTAATGACTTTACTTGGATCCTGTATTCACGTTTCCGAGACGCAGCATACATCAATGGCGCGAGATTCTAATGTCCTAGCTAATGAAGCTGTTGCCTTATTCGACACAATGTCCGTACATTAAAAGCTCCAATATGTAGTTTAGAACGGGGTTTCAGGAGGCCAGGAATAACTTTTCGTGAACTCGCATAGTTTGCATTAGTGTTGCAGTGAGATAAAGGAATGAGGGTAGAGTTAGTTGTGGGGATAAGAGAGGTATTAGGGGTTTAGGAAGGATTTGATTATGACCAATTCGGTCTCGCGTGTTGTTATGGGTATGAGGGCGGTTGTCACTTCCTGTCTGCCTACACCGTGGAAGATCATTTCTTGAGGGACCTGAAAAGGAAGGTAGATTAGCGTTGTTCTTAGAGACCTGGAAGCGTGGCCGCAGAGCCTAAGGAACAACTGCTTGAGACCGGTGATGCACGGCTTTTTTGCGAGAAGTTTTTGAAGTATTAGCACCGATCTTGTTTACAAGGCTTTATGACCGGAGACGGAAATCCGTGAGGCAAGGTGAAGTGTGATATTTTTAGGATCGACCTTCCTTGTGAGAAGGCAGCATCGCTGCAGATGCTGGTTGTCTGAGGGAAACACCTTACTGCTGTCACACTCCTCTACAGTCAGCAGTATAAGTTCGCCCTCAGACCTTGGGTAGCTGCTTTCAGTCTCACCGTTCTCCAGTCGACCTGCCTGGCATGGTAGAACCCACAGGAACATATGTTCCGGCCAATATATAGCTCGGTTGGGTTCTCACGATAGGCAAGCCTGACCACCATATCAAGGTATCCGCTACGATCGGGATCTGACACTCAAAGCGTAAATTTAGTACAGTGATCCACAGGAAACAGATAGGCAGACTAAGAGAAATTGTTTTTCTACTTAGGTGCTAAAACAGGAACATTTCCCAGCCTGCTCTGTCAGTCAATCTCATCTCATACGAAAAATGAGTCATGCCTCCTTCTATGCTAGATGACCTAGTTTCATGTATAAAAGAATGAAGCCAACAAACCAGTTAGCAGCAAACCGGCTTTTCCAAACTCACAGGACCCAGTATTTCAAGATAATCATCAATGCGGCACTGCGAGTACAGACAAGAAGTTTACTCACGCGTCATTTGTTATTCATTAATCCAATTTATCGACGGTTTTTACTTCACAGCAGATAACTTTTCCTTCCTAGGTGTGAAAATCTTTATCTATAAATCTCTTGCCGCCAAAGTTGCCCCGTACAATAGTTGGTTAGGAAAGTTTATTGAAAATGTTGGCAAGTAAGCAACATACATTCCAACAATCTTAGATTAGTTAAGTAATCGTTTTTATATATTACGTCTGTCTCTTTCTGCATGTCTGGACGATTTACCCACTGTAGCTAACATCCACCATCGATGTATAGCATTTAAGGTCAATTATACGATAAGAAACTATAGGAAAAGATACTGTGTCAGTGTAATAATGGTTACTGATAAAGGTAAATAATTTGAAAAAGATGGATAGCAATGGGTTAGGACTGGAAAACAACACTCACGACAGAGTAGTTTTCGTATAATTCTTTCAACCGATAAATTTAACCAAAGCTAGAACAATTAACATAATGGAATAGCATAAATTCATTATGTTTTGAGGTTTGTCTTCAGCTGCTTATAACCTAAACATAGTAGTTCGGATCATCAAAAATCAGCACATATATCGAACAGGTAAAAAAAGAACTGCGTCCGCATTTATGAGCAGATTCCACAGAAGCTTAGACTGAGGAACACACGTTTTTAAGAGTACTTAACAATGACCACGAAGTTAATGTCTCAAAACCCATCAAGATAATCGGTGAACAAATAACATCGAATTTATAGCGTTTTGAAAACCATTTTAAAGTGAACTGATACATTCAAAAAGTCTCAGTTACAAAGTTTTCTTCACCGTAATAATTTCATCCATGAGCGTTTGTCGCTAAAGTTTTGTTTACATGACACTAATTATCAACACTCACTTCTTGTCTCATCTGTACTCATCAAATTTTATTCTAATTTTGTTTTTAAGCTCTTAGTTTCTATTTCAGAATATTCATATGTTCAATCTATAAATATTCACACTATTTAACATATATCTCTTATGGTTTCAACATATTTTCAGCTCTTTCATTAATCTCTGTTGATGAGATCGCTTCTGACAACTCAACATGTTCCAACCAAATCACACTTGATGGAGATGCCATGGAGGAAGTAAAAGCATTTACTTATGTGGACAGTATCATCGATGGGTAAGGTGGATCTGATGTAGATGTGAAGACGTGCATCGGCAAAACAAGAGCTGCGTTTTCACAATTGAACAATATCTGCAACTCCAAACTATCAACAAACACCAAAGTCAGAATTTTCATTACAATTGTCAAGACAGTTCTACTGTATGGGACGGAAACGTGGAGAACTACAAAAGACACCATCCAAAAGATACAAGTGTTTATGAACAGTTGTCTATGCAGAAGTCAGATGACTTCAGATCCATTGGCCAGATACCATCAGCAACAACCTACTATGAGAAGGATTAAACCAGATTCCAGAGGAGGAGGAGATGAGGAAGGGGTGGTGGAAGTGGATAGGACACGCATTGATGAGAGAACCGAACTGCGTCAGAAGACAAGCCCTCACCTGGAACCCTCAAGGTCAAAGAAAAAGTGGAATGCCAAGGAACACACTATGTCGAGTAACGGAGACCGACCTGAGAAGAATGAACGAAAATTGGACCAAATCGGAAAGGGACGCGCAGGACAGAGTAGGTTGGAGAATACTGATCGGCGGCCTTATGCTCCATTGAGGGTGACAGATGTAAGTAATTAACTAATTAAGTTTCCGAAATATATCGTTTTATACAGTGGCGAGAACCTTCGGAATTAAATATATTTTACAGATCTGGAAGTAATAATATAAACATCAAATCATTCGAGTTCTGTTTTTGCCTAAGTTTCTAATTACTTTGAAGAAAAATATTTTATGTCCAAATAGCAAAAAAGTGCAACAGACCTTAAACCTCAGTGTCTGTTGACAAGTGGGTTATATCTGAGGTATTATCTAATACAAATATTCTGGGTCCAACGTTGTGGATAACGACTAAACTCTTACAACCAAGTAGCTTTGTTAAGGTAAGGGACTCTTGGAAATCTGTGTGGCTTCATAGAGTCAACCTGTTAAAATTTAAAGATAATTTCAACCTCAGAGTCGCTGAATGCACGCTAATATATGACAGTTTTGTTTGAGACTATTCATGAGTTGTTACTTAGATCTCCGTACTAAATTCAACCTAAAACTTTTAGGTTCGTAAACATGATATCATTGCTTTGTCGCATCGTAGCTTAATAGTCCACATAGTGAGTACTAGACATTATACATCATTGGGAAATCATTATGTCATCAATAAGTTAGTGTCTAACTCTCGAAATCGATGAAATCTTTTCGAAGTAAAATACTAGCTTAACAGTGTTAGGTATGGCTTAAAAATAGAGATTATGGTTTCATTGAACCTCAAGTAGTATGAATGAAAATCACATGACGTACTAAACCTTAATTGTCGTTAGACTGCTTTAGCTTCTTTTTTAGTCCATTTTCTTACAGTGTCAGCGTTCAGTTTGGCAACATCTATGTTAGGTCATGATTCTTTTCTTTCCGTCTGTTTATAGGTCCATGTACAAATTAGCAAATAGTTGTTTTTGTTATTAAGTGCAGCTTGTAAATTGGTCATTGCTTTGGTTATGACAGTAAAAACCTGTTATTGTTGATGGTTTACTGATCAAAATTAACCATAAGTTTAATTTCTGAGTTACAAATGTGCATTTTGAGCAAAAATCGTTTCCAATGGACGTTTCCTTATAAAATGTGGTTGAAAACTTTATCCACAAAAAATTCATCATAGAGTGACAGAAATTGTTGCTTTACATTGAAATCATGAATCAGTCATTTTTAGACCACCGTTGGAAATCTGTAAGCACTGGATGGCCATTTCGTCCTAGAATGGGACTCTTCAGCAGTGCACATCCACGACCCTCACTCACGGGAATCGGACCCTGGTCCTTCCGTCACAAAATCAATGGACTATTGGAAATGTTACATACTTTCTTTCAGTGGTAAATAATGTTAAAATAAACTCAGGCAGGATGAAAAGTATTGATATCTGAGTAGTAAAACATATAATTAAATACTACTCATGTGGTTCCATATGTGTAGGTATATTTGTGTTAGCTTGTCGAAATGATGAATAACATTAACTGGTAATCCACGATTATGGTCTGCTAGAAAATTCCCTCTTGAAAAAGTATGTTCACTTATAATATCTCTACTGATTACGTAAATAAATACTCAGCTTATTGCATAGTCGGATTAGGTTAATCAACATTTCCATTTATATGATTGTAGGAATTCTTGTTCACTTTTTTATATAACACACAAGTGTCATAATTTTTGGGAGAACACTTGCAAGAATTTCAGAATTGGATATACGTATATGTAATGTCAGTGAAATTTCTCTGTTTTCATTATGAAGTGATTTATATCTGCACCGTATGGAAAATTTGAGTTTAAGCACATAAGTACATAATACTGAAAATTTTTGGATTTAAATATTTCCAAACATGTTTTGTTCACCTATTCGATTTATAAGTTCTGATATAATATTGTTCCATTAACAAGCATATTTATGAATTTGTTTCTATCATTTTACCTAATTCAGTCAATTATATTTTGATAAGAATTTTTTAGAACAAGTTCATACATTAATTTATGAAAAATTACTGTTGAAAATGCCTTAAGATAATTCAATTAAGTTAAAAATGACCCCTAAAGTCAAAACACAGGAAGCCTACACTGGTCATTTCCGATCTCTAGTTATATCAATTTAAAATGAAAAAAAAAACTTATCTGAAATTCATATAATTTAGAATTTATTGTCAAGAGGACAGCACAGCTTCTACTACTTCAATTTTAGAATCTCAAATAAGTGACTCAGACATTTTCATCAAAATATACATAACTCGTTAAAACGGAATAGCAGAACAGTTTCCATTATGAATTTACTCTTTCAAAAGCACTAAATCTTAAAAGTAAATAAATGAATGTGAAAATATGAACATATAAGTAAAACAAATATCACAACTGTCCAACAACTGACGCATATTAACCTGATTAACAAAACACACTAGACTAATGTTGATTTTAAACTGTCAGTTGATTACATTATATGTAGTATGCTTACAAAAACAGCTAGCAGTAAATTTTACGTCAAATTATAGTCAGTATGTTAACTATTTAATTATTAATATGTTTGTTGTCAGGTGAATTGATCATTATTATATAAACAAAATTCAGTTTATTTATCGCTTTCAAGTCTTTCGAAATCAACACAAACAAATCAGCAATCCAAACAAAACAAAAAATATCAGTTGTATATAAAAAGGTTGTTACGAAATCCATTCCTAAATAAAGAAGAAAAGTGAACATTTCTGTCCTACAGACAAAAACTGTATTTCCTTTCAACATTTATTTTATTTTGAATATTTGACATTTACAGTGGACTAATAAGTAGAATTTTCAAGAATTGAAAGATCTATTGATCTTGGTATGTTTATGTTGAATACATGTTATTATTTTAATTAGGTAAGCAAATTATATTCCGTTTCAGGAACCAAAACAACTACATAATCAAGATTTTCTAAAGGGTTCATTAAAAGTTGAAAATATCATTGTTTTCGCTGTATAAATGAAATTAGTGGATTATGAAAGATTAAGAATCTGAAATTGATTTCCTCATAATATTTTTACGAAAATATAATAACAGATTCATTTGAAAGTATAATAAAATTTCAGACTGTATGTCAATGTTTTTGAGAGTAGTATTGGATGAAATTATTTACAAACTAAGACTGGCTTTTGCTCAAAGTCTTTTCACTCATTGCTGAACAACGTTAAAGTCATTTTGTTATTGTCTCAAATCCAATCGCTAATGACTAAATACACTAGTAGATACAAGCTGGAAACCATATTTTTCCATTTAAGCTCATACTTAATCTTGAACCCAGAAGCGTGGTGGTTCATTGATGTAGTTGATTAGCTTTGTAGACGAGGATTCCTTTCTTAGACCCAAATACTCTTAGCAATGGTTCGTAATCAGTTAATAGCTTGGTCTGTCATCCGAATAACCTTTTGTAAGATTTCTGTACAGAGAATATAGCTAACAGAGCTCTTTTAAGTTTCACTGTAACTACGTTCAGCTGTTACTAACGTTCTTGCCGCATGTGAGATTACTTTCTTAGACTTATCTGGAAGGATGTTGGAGATAACCGCCCCATTGTCAAAGTTCAAGGCGACTGATACAACTGCGATAGGTAAGACTGAGTGGTAATTTTCAAGTAGAAGATCAGAAGCTAGTAGTTTCATCATATTTACGACAGTTTATAGACAGATTCCATTTTATCTTCTTTACAAGAAGAGACTTAAGTAGAGTATGTAGTTGGTGAAGTTCAGCAAGAAATGCTCCATGATGGTCAGCCAAACCTAAAAGAGACTGTACTGTGGCAACATCCATTGGTCTGGACAAGGCTTACACTGTCTTTCTTGACTAGCGCTAATGGTCCAGCCCATTCCTAAAAATTTACTGGTTCAGTTACTCCAATTTTGTGAAATCTTTCTAATTCTTATTGGACAATAGGGAGGACAGTGTATGACACAGGCTTTTCTCGTCTAAATCCTGGCTTCGTTCGACGTCAATTCAGTGTGTAAAATGACCTAATGTATATATCTTTTTCACGAGCTAGTATAAACCAGTTGTTTCTTTGCGCTAGATTCTTGTTATTTCAGTACGGTTCAATGGATGGAGGTCTATCCACTCGACTGTCTAATTTTAGTCAGTTGAAAATTGTTTGTGAATTTGTGTATTCCGTGATTTGAATGAGCACGTCTGTTTCATGGCAGTAGGGTTTCTAAATACCAGAAGCTATTACATTACCAGGCCGAAAAGATGTTAGTTTCAGTGTGCAGAATAATGAGGAGGAAATTCTTCTGTTAATAAGACAGTTCAAAATTTTTAAACCCATAGAACTCCCACTCCTATTTGTTCAGCCTATACATACATTTCTTTGTGCAAACGTCGTAAGGTGATTTCATAGTTTGTTAGTTTGACAAAACTGACTGACATTTTTCCATATCCAAGAGCGAGCTGCCCAAAATTTTAATTAGATTTGCGATATATAATTGCAACTAGCTTAGTTCTGTGAAGGGTATTCACATTCTCATCATATATTTTAATCAGAATGATCATCTAAAATTCGCTTCAACAATGATCCACATTAACTTTCCACTTTTATGTTTTTAATTCAAGTATGTAATAGTCTCAATCGTGCTGAGTACAATAATAAATGTTGGGTTATCTTCGTAAAAGTATACCACTACAGGTTCAAGAAAATTCAATCCAGGCGGCTAAATCAAAAATAACTACTGGAGATCTGACTAGCCCATGAACGAGTTTCACTTTGATTCCAATGCAGGTATCTGATTCAACTTATGAATCAAGCGACGTAAAGACACTTTTCATGTTGATAGCTGCATATTAATGACCCCTCAAACGTGAGAATCTGATTTAGAAACTGAGAGAAGCTGAACATGACACATACTCAAATCATTATCATGTCAAAATAGTCAAAGGCCTCTGCAAATATTTTGATCGGAAATCCGCTTACTACGTTCGTGTATCTTGTTGTCTGTGACAGTATTTCTCGTGACAGAAGCAAGGTTTCACTCTGCACGAACTCCCATAACCTGGAAGTGTCAATTAAGAGACGGCTTTGATAAGGCTTACCGTCATTTCAAATATGTGAGATCAATCAGAGGAAATCCCTAAACATTTCAGCTCGATGTTCAGGTTATCATTCGATGCACCATTATACAAAACTGCCAAAACTGATTTGAGATAGGTGAAAATGAACATATATACGTATACGGAAATATAATGAGGAAAATACGTTTTGGTTCAGTATATATTTTTGGTGGACTTAAATATATACATACTGCATCGGTGATAAGGTTATTGACGAAAGGATACAGAGAAATATGACGAGTCACTCAAAATGACAGTAGGAAACTTTCGAGATTTCGGTCTCGGTCTGTCAGTAGTTCCATTCGTTTGGCTGTTCCACAGTGATCGTTAGTGTCGCGATTTCGGTCGGTACCCGATCAATCCTAAAGGAATCCAGAATGTTGATCTCAAAGTTGGGCATCTGCGAAGTCCTTCATTCTGTTTAACAATAACCTATTGAAGACTTTACCTGCTACTGAGAGGAGACTGATGCCTCTGTAGTTCTCACACATACTGAGGTCGCGTTGCTTCGGTGTTTTGATGAGGTGTCCTTCTTTCTAGACTGTTGGTGCCTATTCTCCATTGCGAATCTTTTTGGAGAGAATGTGGAGTATATTTGCACTTATAATTATGTCTGCTTTCGACGACTGTGCTGGAATTTTGACTGGTTCCACTGCTTTGCCACTCTTGATTTGTCTGATAGCCATGATAACCTCTTCAGTTATTGTTCAGGTCAACATGGATTGGGAGGTCCGGAGATGATGCTTTGATTCTGAGTGTGCTGAGTGGAGCTGGTTGACTCAAGAGTTCCTTGAAGTGCCCTACCCACCTGTTACTTTGTGTTTCAATGTTTATTATTGTTTTGATTTCCCTTTTCTTCACTGTTCTTTCTGGTTTGCGATATTTTCCAGCAAGCTTCTTAGGTCTATTATATAACTGTCTCATGCTTCTTTCTCTGGCAACTTGTTCTGCCGTTGTTGTTAGATCTTCACTAAACGTCTCTGATACTCCTTTTCCCTCGTTTGTTTGCTTCTGTTTATTCGCTTGTGCCTTGGCTTTGTATGCTCTTTTTCGGTTTATATAGATTGCTAACTTCTTTTTCCTCCCAGAAACATCTTTTATCTGTGATGATGGTTCCTGCGGCCCAGAACCTCAAGACATGATGAAGTTATTGCTTCCCCGATCCTTTTACAGTTGCACTTCAATGTAGTTTTGTCTCCATTGAGTAGATCCTAAAGAGCCTGGAACATTTTACTAAAGGCTGTCTTGAAGTCAGAGTTTGTCAGTATCCGAAAGAAAGGCCATAGTAAACTTCTATGAGGCTCCTCCTTTAGTTTCATCTTGACTATGGCAACCACCAAGTGGTGATCTAAAGCTATTTCGGTCCTTCTCTTGGTTGTTACATTCTCCATAGTCTTTCCGAACCTTATACTGACGCATATATCGTCGATTTTGATCTGTGTAATATGATGGAGCGAAACCTATGTAGCTTTAGATATACCTTTTTCATTCCCTAAGAACCACAGGATCTCTCCTGAAGATAATCTTTTTCATGCAACCTCTATTCAACGTGTTTTTCTGATTCCGATTATTTGTCCTGGTCAGCGTTTTTATAGAAGGCTAGTTTTCTCTTTTATCTGGGCCTGGGACAGGAAGTAACCCTAGCATGGCTCGAGGAGGAATTAAATCTGTCTATGTAACATCATTATACCTTCGGCAATCAAGAAGTCAGAAAAAGCTACGTCTGTGGATGTGGCGGTGTATTTAGCAAATATAATCAGTGTTTCATGCAGTCAGGTCATCAGATTGGTAACTGAAAGTCAAGGTTAACTTTGAACTGTCATTTTATGCATAATACTGTTCAGCATGAATGGATATATAACGTAATATTAATTAATTCTAAAATTTGGGTTTAGTTCTTGTTGTGTAATACAGCAGTGTAAACAGTGATTCAAACGAGTGTGTGCCTTTTTCAGAAATAAAGTTCACTAATCTTAGCTTATCTACTGTCACGTTCAAAACATCAGTTGGATTAGATGAGAAGCAGTGATATTTATGCAAGATCTGGGGTTTCCATCAAATAATGTGCCTTACTAATCAATATCTGCAATAACAGCGCTTAGTATTTCTAGTACATATACTATCCCACGAAAAAACTAGTTAATTGAAACAATAGAAGCTAATATCATGTATAGACAGTACTTATGTTTTGTTGTGAACCTAGCGTTCCAACCAGTTCCACATTAAATGTGATGCGGAACACTTAGCAGTCTTTGAAATCATTAAAAACAGATGACCACTCGAAAGGTGGCTTGAATTCTCTTGAGGCAATCTCAATAATGAAACTTGCTGGTAAATACACTGGTGAACTACGTGAAGTTCTATGGAGACGTTCGGTATGTCTTGAGCACTGACTTTGTCTACGTGGTAATTAGGTTAGTATGAATTACTATATAATAAAAGAATGCCAATCAAATCCCAGTGTCATGATATTACGACAAAGTGAAACTACACGATGTACGATGCTCTGGGTAAAATTTTTATTCGTCTACTAAATGTAAGACATTATATGGTTAAAACAAGTGATTCACCAACGAAAACGGCTTTTAATTAGTATCCGGCACAATCAAATCCCAATATACTAGCTAAGTAAGGCAACCTATAAAGGAGCTAACCATCTTGCACTTCCGAAGTATAAGATACCCACTGTAACCTTATCCGCTCAAGGTCGTGGCGGCAAAGGAGGTAATTTTAACCATCCACATATCAGTTTCCCTCAAATAGCCTAGGGCTAAGGGGAAACATAGTTTTCTTGTCATATTTTCTTACTTCATCCATATCATTGTTTGGTTTGGGACGAATTTTCAGATACCATCGCGGACTCTCTCTATGGTCGTTAGAAATTTTGTAGTTTTTCTTAAAGTTGGTGAAAACTGTAGGTTTTTAGGTCTCATTACCCCAAATTACTCATAAAACTTCCCAAAGGTTTGTTAAAAAATTACAGTTTCACCAAGATATTCTCCAGCCTTAAGGTTGGAAATCGCTGTTACATTAGGATGTAAACAATTGAAAAATAGCGATAATATTACCGACTAAAAACTGACTTACCAGACATAAGTACTAATTCATGTGATCGCAAAGTCTGTATTTCAGGTGCATATATTTTGAAAAGATTAGGTTTTCCGAATATCTAATATTAGTTAGCTTTGTGTCCTTTTTTGCTGATGCAACCATAGTTTATAATTGTCAATAAGAGAGAGCTATCAGGGTCCCATGGAGTGTAATGCAAATTAAAAACAGTAGTTCCGTTGGGCAAAGTATCTTTAAGCACTTTGCTTTTCGTGCCAGTATTTGCAGTTACCTAGTCGGAATACTATAACCTCAATAATTAGACAGAAAGGGGGGGTGTATTAAAATCAAAGCTTTACTGTTTACTACAGTGTCCGGTGAATACTAAATACTTTTATATGTTGACCAATCAGTATGTAAGCAAACTAATTTTATAAACCAGTAACTCCCTTAGTTACCTTGGAGCGTCCACGGCAGATCCTTCACCAAACAATTACTGCCATAGGGAACTATCACTTACCGAGAGACTTTTCACGCGCAGAAATTGTTCATTTCCAACCTTTTACTTATCTTGCTCAGTCTATATAAGGATACCTTATTTCACCGAATTTATGCTTGTTTATAAGTGTTCATTTTGACTTTGTCTATCGGATCTAATTTTGTATATCTAGTACTTGGAAAATACATGATGATCTACACTCATTTGTTTTCAAGTTAAATAGTGTAGAACCTATTCCGAATACTTGCCAGTATGAACTGGTAATTTATTGTTAGACTTCTATTTGCCTCACATTCATTGTATCATTTATCAAAACATGGATTTACAATTATCCAAACTAAAGTGTTCCTCCTGTATTGTTGGGTTGTGCTTCAACTTAAATTAACGCACGTTCACACAAGTTTATTAATTTCCCGGTTACTTAACTATATAGTTCTGAGAGAAAGAGTATATGCTTAGTAAAGTTACAGGATGTTTATACAATCAATCCGCGTAGTCTTCAGTCGCATCTTGATGGGTGTTCTGCAACCCAGTTTAGTTCTAGACTGTTCTCTCACTTTCCTTCTGGTCTCCAAAATATTCCAAACACTCATTGCTTTTGACCTGAAACTCTTGTCTTCGGCTGTTGACTGTGACAACTTGTACATGATGTCCCGCTACATACTACTTATGGGGAGCCCTGTGAGTAGCGTCCACCACACTGGTAGTTAGAGAGAAGCTTAACGAAAAAAATTCCTAAATAATGTTGTTCTGGGTATTATTAATCTGTCTGAGGGCAGATGAAGTACGATCGTCCTGCAATAACTTACAAATGCTCATTTTGTTACTTCAACATGAGCTCATATTTATCATATGTAGAATGTTTTGTACTATTCTTTCATATCCTACCATCATGTAAAACAGGTTGTCTGATTTTATTATGTTTTAAACTGTTGGGATAGCTAATTGAGAAGGAAGCCACGCACATTGTGGATTGATGAACTTATCGATTAAATGCTTAAATATTTCAAGGGCAGTCGATCGATGAACTATTTGATTTAAATTTCAAATATTTAAACGACAATATCGATTATATGTATAATTGTATAAATACTATGTTCTGTACTTGAGTAAAGCCAAACCACTGTACAAATGACAAAACCGAACGTTAGACTCCAAACCGTTCAAAAATCAGATGACGGAAGAAGTTGGAAAACACGTCTTAGGAGAATCGAAAATATACAATCGAAACATGCGTATTTATACAATTATACATATAATCGATATTGTCGTTTAAATATTTGAAATTTAAATCAAATAGTTCATCGATTGACTGCCCTTGCAATATTTAAGCATTTAATCGATAAGTTCATCAATCACAATGTGCGTGGCTTTCTTCTCGATTGGCTATCCCAACACCTCCCCAGAATAAGATTTTTCTTGGGTCCACTGGTAGTCTTATGACTGGGTTGCGGTGGCGTTCCAATCAGTTTGTAGTTTTTCTAGTTAGTGTCTCCGCCCTTCCATTTTCTTCGGTATTCCGGGACAAATGTGCAGTCGTCGGTTCTGTGATCAACTCCAGCGATGGATTTACGCGATTATCACCCGAGCGTACCATTCTTTTGTCCTTTCGCAGTTGGTTCGTTTGTCTGACGCAGCTTCCGGAAGCTCCTGTTATCCGATACAAAACTCTATCTAGTCTTTGTACAACAGTTCCTGGTTCCCATCGATTTTTCCCAAGATACGATTTCAGAAACAGTTAATCGCCACCGTTAAAGCTGCGCATATTTTGATTTGGCCTGTACCTATTCACTCTTTTGGGGGTCAACATCGCGTTAAAAATAGTCCGAATACATCTTGGACCGTATGGTTCGAAGTGCTTGGGATAGCCGTTAAAAATCTAGTTATTACTTGGCTAGTCGGCTCCTCGTCTGCCCTTTTCAGTAAAGCTCTTTTGAAGGTGTCCACGAAGCGTTCTGCTTGTCCATTGGATTGAGGATGGTAAGGTGGGGACCGTGGATGCGTTATGCCGTTTGAACTGCAGAATCGCTTGAATGAGTCCGCAACAAATTGTGATCCATTATCAGTTACCAAGGTTTCTTGCATTCCGAAACACTGTCTACCTTATTTAGTTGTTGGTACAGCGGTTTGGCGTTACTCAAATACAGAGAACATAAAATAAACCAACCATTATTTCGAAGTTTGTAAATCTTCTTGTCGAAATTTTCTTGCTTGTCTTTATGTTACAGTGAAATGGCATCACATGTTGCCACTCATGTATCAACTATAGTTCTTGGACTGCTGTTTATACTACCTGGGATAGTAAAGACAGTGCGCCTGAATACAACACTTTACCGGGAAATGGTAAGATTTTTTAATTTGTTGGCATCTATTTTCATAATCATAGTTAAAGACATTCAAGAATTTTACAGAGGTATCACCACTAAGGCATATTGGAATGATACCTAGTCCTCAGATCTATATGCAATCTGTGGGAGTTTTCGAACTGTTGCTAGGCACTACGTTAGTCGTCGGACATGTATACTTCAAGAAATTCGCTTGTCTTGGAATCATGGCTCTTATGTTGCTCACAACGTATTGTCAACTTGCTTTAAAAGACTACAGTGCAGTAAGAACAAATAAATTGTTTAACTTTTATTCGCTTCAGACTGTTGTGCCCTGCGGATACTTTTGCCTTCTGATCAGGTTGTATTTCTCTCTGGACAAGCTTGAAAGTCAACGAGTTAAATAAACTAATAAAACTTTTGTGAATATCCTATTTTGTACAGTATCTTTCATTTTATTCCTTGAGTGCTTCCGAATATATTTTCTGTCGTAAATGTGAGTACTTTTTGTAAAATGCATTTTTTCCTCTCATTTGTATTCAGTCAGTCAGTCAACAACAACATAGGATCGTACGTACGTATATCAGTTTGTTAGGTTCTCTACCTGAGCAACGCCCAAAACCACTGGATATATAACGACCCCCGAACGTTAGAACCTCCACACCGTTGTAAAATAAGAAGACGGAAGACGTTGGACAGCACTTATTGACGGAACCAAAAATACACAAGAAAACATGCGTATTTATACAATTATATATATAATCGATATTGCCATGGAAGTTTTTAAACATTTAACAGTTAACTTCATTGATTGACTGCCATTGAATATTTAAACATTTAATCGATAAGTTCGTCAATCGACTATGTGCATGGGTGGCTTCTCGATGGCTATCCCAACATCTCCCCGGAATAAGATTTTTTTTTCTTGGGTCAACCTGTAGTCTTACGACTGGGTTGCGGTGGCGTTCCATTCTGTTTGTACTTTTTCTAGTTAGTGTCTCCGACTTCGGTATTCCGGGACCAATGTGTAGTCGTCGGTTCTGTGATCAACTTCAGCGGTAGATTTAAGCGATTGTCACCCGAGCGTACAATTCTTTTGAACTTTCGCGGGCTCATTCAAGCGATTTCGCAGTTCAAACGGCATAAGGCATCTACGGTCCCCACCTTACCATCCTCAATCCAATAGACAAGCAGAACGCTTCGTTGACACCTTCAAAGGAGCTTTACTGAAAGGGAGAGACGAGGGGTCAACTAGCCAAGTAATCACTAGATTTTTAACGGCTTACAGAAGCACTCTGAACCATACGGTCTTAGATGGAAAGTCTCCAGCTGAAGCAATGTTTGGAAGAAGTATTCGGACTATTTTTAACGCGATGTTGCCCCCTAAAAGAGTGAATAGGTACAGGCCAAATCAAAATATGCGCAGCTTTAACGTTGGCGATAAAGTGTTTCTAAAATCATATCTTGGGAAAAATCAATGGGAACCAGGAACCGTTGTACAAGACTAGGAAGAGTTTTGTATCGAATAACAGGAGCTTTCGGAAACTGTCCAACACGCGATACGATTTCAGAAACAGTTAATCGCCACCGTTAAAGCTGCGCATATTTTGATTTGGCCTGTACCTATTCACTCTTTTGGGGGTCAACATCGCGTTAAAAATAGTCCGAATACATCTTGGACCGTATGGTTCGGAGTGCTTCTGTAAGTCGCTAAAAATCTGGTGATTACTTGGCTAGTTGGCCCCTCGTCTCCACCTTTCAGTCAAGCTCTTTCAAAGGTGTCAGCGAAGCGTTTTGCTTGTCCATTTGATCGGGAATGGTAAGGTGGGAACCGTAGATGCGTTATGCCGTTTGAACTGCGAAATCGTTTGAATGAGTCCGCAACAAATTGTGATCCGTTATCAGTTATCAAGGTTTCTGGCACTCCAAAACAACTAAATGAGGTAGACAGCTTCTGAATAGTTCACGAGGCTGTACAGTTCTGCATGCTGTATATTTCTGGCCATTTTGTTTATGCATCTACAATAATTAGAAACATTTTACTTTGGATTGGGCAAGCGAAATCTGCATGAATTCTCTCCCAAGGCCCAGTAGGTTTTTGCCATTGTTGCGGCTCATGTTTCAAAGGGGTTTTGGCGGCTTGTAAACATGAAGGGCACTTTCGGCATTTGTTTTCTATATCTTTATCCATCGAAGGCCAGTAGGCGTAGCTGCGCGCCAACGATTTCATCTTGTTTATCCCGGGGTGACTGTTATGAAATTTCTTGAGGGTTTTATGTCGCAATGATTCTGTAATAATAATTCGGTCACCAAATGTAATGCATGAATCGCGCTGGCGGAAATATTGTTGCAGTTATCCTTCTAGACGAAGATTCGGCGACGCTGAGAGGGGATTACCCTTAACTTCCTGTGGTATTTTGTCATTTATTGTAGCTTCTTTAACAGCTTTGAATGTAACCACTTGATGTAATTCAAGTGTTGCATTCAAAGCTATTAAAGAAGCTACAATAATGACAAAATACTACAAGAAGTTAAGGGTTATCTCCTCTCAAAGTGGCCGAATCGTCGTCTACAAGGAGAACTGCAACAATATTTCCGCCGGCGCTCACTATTATCGATCATGCATTATGTTTGGTGACCGAATTATTATTCCAGAATTATTGCGACATAAAACCCTCAAGAAATTTCACAACGAACACCCTGGGATAAACAAGATGAAATCATTGTACGCCTACTGGCCTTCGATGGATAAAGATATAGAAACCAAATGCCGAAACTGCCCTTCATGTTTACAAGCCGCAGAAAACCCTTCGAAATGTGAGTCCCAACAATGGCAGAAACCTACTGGACCTTGGGAGAGAATTCATACAGGTTTCGCTGGCCCAATCCCAGGCAAAATGTTTTTAATTATTGTACATGCATATACGAAATGGCCAGAAATATACAGCATACCGAACTGTACAGCCTCGGAAACTATTCAGAAGCTGTCTACCTCATTTAGTTGTTTCGGAGTGCCAGAAACCTTGATAACTGAAAATGGATCACAATTTGTTGCGGACTAATTCAAGCGATTTTGCAGTTCAAACGGCATAACGCATCTACGGTCCCCACCTTACCATCCTCAATCCAATGGACAAGCAGAACGCTTCGTTGACACCTTCAAAGGAGCTTTATTGAAAGGGGGAGACGAGGGGCCAACTAGCCAAGTAATCACTAGATTTTTAACGGCTTACAGAAGCACTCCGAACCATACGGTCTTAGATGGAAAGTCTCCAGCTGAAGCAATGTTTGGAAGAAGTATTCGGACTATTTTTAACGCGATGTTGCCCCCTAAAAGAATCAATAGGTACAGGCCAAATCAAAATATGCGCAGCTTTAACGTTGGCAATAAAGTGTTTCTAAAATCATATCGCGTGTTGGACAGTTTCCGAAAGCTCCTGTTATTCGATACAAAACTCTTCTTAGTCTTGTACAACGGTTCCTGGTTCCCATTGATTTTTCCCAAGATATGATTTTAGAGACACTTTATCGCCAACGTTAAAGCTGCGCATATTTTGATTTGGCCTGTACCTATTGATTCTTTTAGGGGGCAACATCGCGTTAAAAATAGTCCGAATACTTCTTCCAAACATTGCTTCAGCTGGAGACTTTCCATCTAAGACCGTATGGTTCGGAGTGCTTCTGTAAGCCGTTAAAAATCTAGTGATTACTTGGCTAGTTGGCCCCTCGTCTCTCCCTTTCAGTAAAGCTCCTTTGAAGGTGTCAACGAAGCGTTCTGCTTGTCTATTGGATTGAGGATGGTAAGGTGGGGACCGTAGATGCGTTATGCCGTTTGAACTGCAAAATCGCTTGAATGAGCCCGCGAAAGTTCAAAAGAATTGTACGCTCGGGTGATAATCGCTTAAATCTACCGCTGAAGTTGATCACAGAACCGACGACTACACATTTGTCCCGGAATACCGAAGTCGGAGACACTAACTAGAAAAAGTACAAACAGAATGGAACGCCACCGCAACCCGGTCGTAAGACTACAGGTGGACCCAAGAAAAAAAATCTTATTCCGGGGAGGTGTTGGGATAGCCATCGAGAAGCCACCCATGCACATAGTCGATTGACGAACTTATCGATTAAATGTTTAAATATTCAATGGCAGTCGATCAATGAAGTTAACTGTTAAATGTTTAAAAACTTCCATGGCAATATCGATTATATATATAATTGTATAAATACGCATGTTTTCTTGTATATTTTTGGTTCCGTCAATAAGTGCTGTCCAACGTCTTCCGTCTTCTTATTTTACAACGGTGTGGAGGTTCTAACGTTCGGGGGTCGTTATATATCCAGTGGTTTTGGGCGTTGCTCAGGTAGAGAACCTAACAAACTGATATACGTACGTACGATGTCCTATGTTGTTGTTGACTGACTGACTGAATACAAATGAGAGGAAATAATGCATTTTACAAAAAGTACTCACATTTACGACAGAAAATATATTCGGAAGCACTCAAGGAATAAAATGAAAGATACTGTACAAAATAGGATATTCACAAAAGTTTTATTAGTTTATTTAACTCGTTGACTTTCAAGCTTGTCCAGAGAGAAATACAACCTGATCAGAAGGCAAAAGTATCCGCAGGGCACAACAGTCTGAAGCGAATAAAAGTTAAACAATTTATTTGTTCTTACTGCACTGTAGTCTTTTAAAGCAAGTTGACAATACGTTGTGAGCAACATAAGAGCCATGATTCCAAGACAAGCGAATTTCTTGAAGTATACATGTCCGACGACTAACGTAGTGCCTAGCAACAGTTCGAAAACTCCCACAGATTGCATATAGATCTGAGGACTAGGTATCATTCCAATATGCCTTAGTGGTGATACCTCTGTAAAATTCTTGAATGTCTTTAACTATAATTATGAAAATAGATGCCAACAAATTAAAAAATCTTACCATTTCCCGGTAAAGTGTTGTATTCAGGCGCACTGTCTTTACTATTCCAGGTAGTATAAACAGCAGTCCAAGAACTATAGTTGATACATGAGTGGCAACATGTGATGCCATTTCACTGTAACATAAAGACAAGCAAGAAAATTTCGACAAGAAGATTTACAAACTTCGAAATAATGGTTGGTTTATTTTATGTTCTCTGTATTTGAGTAACGCCAAACCGCTGTACCAACAACTAAATAAGGTAGACAGTGTTTCGGAGTGCCAGAAACCTTGATAACTGATAATGGATCACAATTTGTTGCGGACTAATTCAAGCGATTTTGCAGTTCAAACGGCATAACGCATCTACGGTCCCCACCTTACCATCCTCAATCCAATGGACAAGCAGAACGCTCGTGGACACATTCAAAAGAGCTTTACTGAAAGGGAGAGACGAGGGGCCAACTAGCCAAGTAATCACTAGATTTTTAACGGCTTACAGAAGCACTCCGAACCATACGGTCTTAGATGGAAAGTCTCCAGCTGAAGCAATGTTTGGAAGAAGTATTCGGACTATTTTTAACGCGATGTTGCCCCCTAAAAGAATCAATAGGTACAGGCCAAATCAAAATATGCGCAGCTTTAACGTTGGCGATAAAGTGTCTCTAAAATCATATCTTGGGAAAAATCAATGGGAACCAGGAACCGTTGTACAAGACTAGGAAGAGTTTTGTATCGAATAACAGGAGCTTTCGGAAGCTGTGTTAGACACACGAACCGACTGCGAAAGGACGAAAGAATGGTACGCTCGGGTGGTAATCGCGTAAATCTACCGCTGAAGTTGATCACAGAACCGACAACTACACATCTGTCACGGAATACCGAAGAAATAGGAAGGTCGGAGACACTAACTCGAAAAACTATAACCAGAATGGAACGCCGCCGCAAACCAGTCGTAAGACTACAAGTGGACTCAAGGAAAAAATCTTATCCCGGGGAGTTGTTGGGATAGCCAATCGAGAAGAAAGCCACGCACATTGTGATTTGATGAACTTATCGATTAAATGCTTAAATATTTCAAGGGCAGTCGATCGATGAACTATTTGATTTAAATTTCAAATATTTAAACGACAATATCGATTATATGTATAATTGTATAAATGCGCATGTTCGATTGTATATTTTCGATTCTGCTAATAAGTGTTTTCCAACGTCTTCCGTCATCTTATTTTTGAACGGTTTGAGTCTAACGTTCGGTTTTGTCATTTGTACAGTGGTTTGGCTTTACTCAAGTACAGAACATAGTATTTATACAATTATACATATAATCGATATTGTCGTTTAAATATTTGAAATTTAAATCAAATAGTTCATCGATCGACTGCCCTTGAAATATCTAAGCATTTAATCGATAAGTTCATCAATCCACAATGTGCGTGGCTTTCTTCTCGATTGGCTATCCCAACAGTTTAAAACATAATAAAGTCAGACAACCTGTTTTACATGATGGTAGGATATGAAAGAATAGTACAAAACATTCTACATATGATAAATATGAGCTCATGTTGAAGTAACAAAATGAGCATTCATAAGTTATTGCAGGACGATCGTACTTCATCTGCCCTCAGACAGATTAATAATACCCAGAACAACATTATTTAGGAATTCTTTTCGTTGAGCTTCTCTCTAACTACCAGTGTGGTGGACGCTACTCACAGGGCTCCCCATAAGTAGTATGTAGCGGGACATCATGTACAAGTTGTCACAGTCAACAGCCGAAGACAAGAGTTTCAGGTCAAAAGCAATGAGTGTTTGGAATATTTTGGAGACCAGAAGGAAAGTGAGAGAACAGTCTAGAACTAAACTGGGTTGCAGAACACCCATCAAGATGCGACTGAAGACTACGCGGATTGATTGTATAAACATCCTGTAACTTTACTAAGCATATACTCTTTCTCTCAGAACTATATAGTTAAGTAACCGGGAAATTAATAAACTTGTGTGAACGTGCGTTAATTTAAGTTGAAGCACAACCCAACAATACAGGAGGAACACTTTAGTTTGGATAATTGTAAATCCATGTTTTGATAAATGATACAATGAATGTGAGGCAAATAGAAGTCTAACAATAAATTACCAGTTCATATTGGCAAGTATTCGGAATAGGTTCTACACTATTTAACTTGAAAACAAATGAGTGTAGATCATCATGTATTTTCCAAGTACTAGATATACAAAATTAGATCTGATAGACAAAGTCAAAATGAACACTTATAAACAAGCATAAATTCGGTGAAATAAAGTATCCTTATATAGACTGAGCAAGACAATTAAAAGGTTGGAAATGAACACTTTCTGCGCGTGAAAAGTCTCTCGGTAAGTGATAGTTCCCTATGGCAGTAATTGTTTGGTGAAGGATCTGCCGTGGACGCTCCAAGGTAACTAAGGGAGTTACTGGTCTATAAAATTAGTTGCTTACATTACTGATTGGTCAACATATAAAAATATTTAGTATTCACGGACACTGTAGTAACAGTAAAGCTTTGATTTTAATACACTTTCTGTCTAATTATTGAGGTTATAGTATTCCCGACTAGGTAACTGCAAAATACTGGCACGAAAAGCAAGTGCTTAAAGATACTTTCCCAACGGAACTACTGTTTTAATTTGCATTACACTCATGGGACCTGATAAGCTCTCTTATTGACAATTATAAACTATGGTTGCATCAGCAAAAAGGACACAAAGCTAACTAATATTAGATATCGGAAACCTAATCTTTTCAAAATATATGCAACATTGAGCATCAGACCTGAAATACAGACTTTGCGATCACATGAATCAGTACTTATGTCTGGTAAGTCAGTTTTTAGTCGGTAATATTATCGCTATTTTTCAATTGTTTACATCCTAATGTAATAGCGATTTCCAACCTTAAGGCTGGAGAATATCTTGGTGAAACTGTAATTTTTTAACAAACCTTTGGGAAGTTTTATGAGTAATTTGGGGTAATGAGACCTAAAAACCTACAGTTTTCACCAACTTTAAGAAAAACTACAAAATTTCTAACGACCATAGAGTCCGCGTTGGTATCTGAAAATTCGTCCCAAACCAAACAATGATATGGATGAAGTAAGAAAATATGACAAGAAAACTATGTTTCCCCTTAGCCCTAGGCTATTTGAGGGAAAGTGATATGTGGATGGTTAAAATTACCTCCTTTGCCGCCACGACCTTGAGCGGATAAGGTTACAGTGGGTATCTTATACTTCGGAAGTGCAAGATGGTTAGCTCCTTTATAGGTTGCCTTACTTAGCTAGTATATTGGGATTTGATTGTGCCGGATACTAATTAAAAGCCGTTTTCGTTGGTGAATCACTTGTTTTAACCCTATAATGTCTTACATTTAGTAGACGAATAAAAATTTTACCCAGAGCATCGTACATCGTGTAGTTTCAATTTTTCGTAATATCATGACACTGGGATTTGATTGGCATTCTTTTATTATATAATAATTCATACTAACCTAATTACCACGTAGACAAAGTCAGTGCTCAAGACATACCGAACGTCTCCATAGAACTTCACGTAGTTCACCAGTGTATTTACCAGCAAGTTTCATTATTGAGATTGCCTCAAGAGAATTCAAGCCACCTTTCGAGTGGTCATCTGTTTTTAATGATTTCAAAGACTGCTAAGTGTTCCGCATCACATTTAATGTGGAACTGGTTGGAACGCTAGGTTCACAACAAAACATAAGTACTGTCTATACATGATATTAGCTTCTATTGTTTCAATTAACTAGTTTTTTCGTGGGATAGTATATGTACTAGAAATACTAAGCGCTGTTATTGCAGATATTGATTAGTAAGGCACATTATTTGATGGAAACCCCAGATCTTGCATAAATATCACTGCTTCTCATCTAATCCAACTGATGTTTTGAACGTGACAGTAGATAAGCTAAGATTAGTGAACTTTATTTCTGAAAAAGGCACACACTCGTTTGAATCACTGTTTACACTGCTGTATTACACAACAAGAACTAAACCCAAATTTTAGAATTAATTAATATTACGTTATATATCCATTCATACTGAACAGTATTATGCATAAAATGACAGTTCAAAGTTAACCTTGACTCTCAGTTACCAATCTGATGACCTGACTGCATGAAACACTGATTATATTTGCTAAATACACCGCCGCATCCACAGACGTAGCTTTTTCTGACTTCTTGATTGCCGAAGGTATAATGATGTTACATAGACAGATTTAATTCCTCCTCGAGCAATGCTAGGGTTACTTCCTGTCCCAAGCCCAGATAAAAGAGAAAACTAGCCTTCTATAAAAACGCTGACCAGGACAAATAATCGGAATCAGAAAAACACGTTGAACAGAGGTTGCATGAAAAAGATTATCTTCAAGAGAGATCCTGTGGTTCTTAGGGAGTGAAAAAGGTATATCTAAAGCTACATAGGTTTCGCTCCATCATATTACACAGATCAAAATCGACGATATATGCGTCAGTATAAGGTTCGGAAAGACTATGGAGAATGTAACAACCAAGAGAAGGACCGAAATAGCTTTAGATCACCACTTGGTGGTTGCCATAGTCAAGATGAAACTAAAGGAGGAGCCTCATAGAAGTTTACTATGGCCTTTCTTTCGGATACTGACAAACTCTGACTTCAAGACAGCCTTTAGTAAAATGTTCCAGGCTCTTTAGGATCTACTCAATGGAGACAAAACTACACTGAAGTGCAACTGTAAAAGGATCAGGGAAGCAATAACTTCATCATGTCTTGAGGTTCTGGGCCACAGGAACCATCATCACAGATAAAAGATGTTTCTGGGAGGAAAAAGAAGTTAGCAATCTATATAAACCGAAAAAGAGCATATAAAGCCAAGGCACAAGCGAATAAACAGAAGCAAAAGAGCGAGGGAAAAGGAGTATCAAAGACGTTTAGTGAAGATCTAACAACAACGGCAGAACAAGTTGCCAGAGAAAGAAGCATGAGACAGTTATATAATAGACCTAAGAAGCTTGCTGGAAAATATCGCAAACCAGAAAGAACAGTGAAGAAAAGGGAAATCAAAACAATAATAAACATTGAAACACAAAGTAACAGGTGGGTAGGGCACTTCAAGGAACTCTTGAGTCAACCAGCTCCACTCAGCACACTCAGAATCAAAGCATCATCTCCGGACCTCCCAATCCATGTTGACCCGAACAATAACTGAAGAGGTTATCATGGCCATCAGACAAATCAAGAGTTGCAAAGCAGTGGAACCAGTCAAAATTCCAGCACAGTCATCGAAAGCAGACATAATTGTAAGTGCAAATATACTCCACATTCTCTCCAAAAAGATTCGCAATGGAGAATAGGCACCAACAGTCTAGAAAGAAGGACACCTCATCAAAACACCGAAGCAACGCGACCTCAGTATGTGTGAGAACTACAGAGGCATCAGTCTCCTCTCAGTAGCAGGTAAAGTCTTCAATAGGGTATTGTTAAACAGAATGAAGGACTTCGCAGATGCCCAACTTTGAGATCAACATTCTGGATTCCTTTAGGATTGATCGGGTACCGACCGAAATCGCGACACTAACGATCACTGTGGAACAGCCAAACGAATGGAACTACTGACAGACCGAGACCGAAATCTCGAAAGTTTCCTACTGTCATTTTGAGTGACTCGTCATATTTCTCTCTATCCTTTCGTCAATAACCTTATCACCGATGCAGTATGTATATATTTAAGTCCACCAAAAATATATACTGAATCAAAACGTATTTTCTTCATTATATTTCCGCATACGTATATATGTTCATTTTCACTTATCTCAAATCAGTTTTGGCAGTTTTGTATAATGGTGCATCGAATGATAACCTGAACATCGAGCTGAAATGTTTAGGGATTTCCTCTGATTGATCTCACATATTTGAAATGACAGTAAGCCTTATCAAAGCCGTCTCTTAATTGACACTTCCAGGTTATGGGAGTTCGTGCAGAGTGAAACCTTGCTTCTGTCACGAGAAATACTGTCACAGACAACAAGATACACGAACGTAGTAAGCGGGTTTCCGATCAAAATATTTGCAGAGGCCTTTGACTATTTTGACATGATAATGATTTGAGTATGTGTCATGTTCAGCTTCTCTCAGTTTCTAAATCAGATTCTCACGTTTGAGGGGTCATTAATATGCAGCTATCAACATGAAAAGTGTCTTTACGTCGCTTGATTCATGAGTTGAATCAGATACCTGCATTGGAATCAAAGTGAAACTCGTTCATGGGCTAGTCAGATCTCCAGTAGTTATTTTTGATTTAGCCGCCTGGATTGAATTTTCTTGAACCTGTAGTGGTATACTTTTACGAAGATAACCCAACATTTATTATTGTACTCAGCACGATTGAGACTATTACATACTTGAATTAAAAACATAAAAGTGGAAAGTTAATGTGGATCATTGTTGAAGCGAATTTTAGATGATCATTCTGATTAAAATATATGATGAGAATGTGAATGTCCTTCACAGAACTAAGCTAGTTGCAATTATATATCGCAAATCTAATTAAAATTTTGGGCAGCTCGCTCTTGGATATGGAGAAATGTCAGTCAGTTTTGTCAAACTAACAAACTATGAAATCACCTTACGACGTTTGCACAAAGAAATGTATGTATAGGCTGAACAAATAGGAGTGGGAGTTCTATGGGTTTAAAAATTTTGAACTGCCTTATTAAAAGAAGAATTTCCCCCTCATTATTCTCCACACTGAAACTAACATCTTTTCGGCCTGGTAATGTAATAGCTTCTGGTATTTAGAAACCCTACTGCCATGAAACAGACGTGCTCATTCAAATCACGGAATACACAAATTCACAAACAATTTTCAACTGACTAAAATTAGACAGTCGAGTGGATAGACCTCCATCCATTGAACCGTACTGAAATAACAAGAATCTAGCGCAAAGAAACAACTGGTTTATACTAGCTCGTGAAAAAGATAGATACATTAGGTCATTTTACACACTGAATTGACGTCGAACGAAGCCAGGATTTAGACGAGAAAAGCCTGTGTCATACACTGTCCTCCCTATTGTCCAATAAGAATTAGAAAGATTTCACAAAATTGGAGTAACTGAACCAGTAAATTTTTAGGAATGGGCTGGACCATTAGCGCTAGTCAAGAAAGACAGTGTAAGCCTTGTCCAGACCAATGGATGTTCCCACAGTACAGTCTCTTTTAGGTTTAGCTGACCATCATGGAGCATTTCTTGCTGAACTTCACCAACTACATACTCTACTTAAGTCTCTTCTTGTAAAGAAGATAAAATGGAATCTGTCTATAAACTGTCGTAAATATCGTGAAACTACTAGCTTCTGATCTTCTACTTGAAAATTACCACTCAGTCTTACCTATCGCAGTTTGTATCAGTCGCCTTAAACTTTGGACAATGGGGCGGTTATCTCCAACATCCTTCTACAGATAAGTCTAAGAAAGTAATCTCACATGCGGCAAGAACGTTAGTAACAGCTGAACGTTAGTTACAGTGAAACTTAAAAAGAGCTCTGTTAGCTATATTCTCTGTACAGAAATCTTACAAAAGGTTATTCGGATGACAGACCAAGCTATTAACTGATTACGAACCATTGCTAAGAGTATTTGGGTCTCAGAAAGGAATCCTCGTCTACAAAGCTAATCAACT